>PVHY01025013.1:0-18892 GCA_004024945.1 Uropsilus gracilis | reverse complement strand
ACCTAGTCTCAAAAAAAAAAAAAAAGCCTGAGATTTCACTGACAATCTGTCTCCTGATGTCAGCACAAAGTAGGTTGCAAAAACCTAGGGTTAAATTACCCTAATGATTTCACATGTTGAATCCCTTGGATTACAAAGATGTGAAATGTATATATAAATAAATTAAAAAATATTTTAAAACAAAAAAATAATTTCACATGTTGTCTGATAGTCTTGTTACCTCAAATGAACTGATGAGGGTAGAAGTCATGACCAAGGGTTTACTGGGTGCAGTAGGTAGGACTGCCCTTCCTTGCTGAGTATCCATCCACTGCTAGATTCAGTCACCAGTTATCTCATTTACTCTGTGAAAACTGTAAATTCTCAACAAATAACTCTTGTAATTCCGTCACCAAAGGTTTACCTAAAATGTCACTGACTCTCAATCTGAGCACAAGTGCTACCAGGTATGAAGTGCACTACTATCCTGCTCCCAACCCCCTCCACTCAAGAAAGAAGCCAATACCTCTTTAGCTCTTGGCAGCCAATAGGTTAAAAATAAATCGCCATTTTAATAAGCATTTGTCCTTTAGAAAGGACCACCTTGCTCTTCATTCAAACACTCATGATCTCATTTATTAAGGACCCCCTCTGGGCCAGGCACGGTGGCTCATGCCTGTAAGCTTCAGCCTATGAAGTGTTCGGGGCTAGGGATTGCAGTTCGAGTCCCTCCTGGGGCCCGTAGGGAAACCTAGTTCCAAAAAAAAAGAAAAGCTGGGTGTGGTGGCGCGCGCCTGTAATCCCAGCTACCTGGGAAGCTGAGGCTAGGGATTGCGTGAGTCTGTGGTACCCCGGGCAACAAGAGCCTGCAGTTCCACGTGCAAAAATAGCGAGACTTAGTCTCAAAAAAAAAAAAAAAAAAAAGGACCCCCTCCTGTGGGTAGAGGGCACTTTCTTCACTTTAAGGATATAAAGCAAAAACAAAAACCGACATTAAAGTTACCTGACTGGTGGTAAATACGGGCCTAGAATCCAGGACTACCCAACCTGTTCCATTCTCATCCTGTTTCATCTCCTCTGCAGACACTCAGAGATGACAACCTTATCCTGGTTTCAGTAGGTCACACTAAAATAGCAAAAGTTCTGGAGTAATTTCCATTCGAAAGATATCAGCGGGACACCTGTATGTCAATCTTGTAGCGTTAAATACCACCTCCTCCACTTAGTCTCTGTGGGACACACAGAACCGTTTCCCCTTCCTAGGTCAATTCCCTGACCTGTAAATGAAGATAATAACAGTACCCACCGAACAGTAATGTCGTAACAAGTAAACGAGATGAAAGTGAAACCGTTGGCACTGTGTCTGGCATGTGGTGGGCGTCCAGTAATTATGGGTTCCCTCCTCTCACTCCCTCCGCCCTTCAACCTCGGGTATACCCACTATGCCGGGTGACAGGATATCCACTCCACAGGGGAACGCACGCGGCCTCCGGGTTTCGCAGGCTGGGTGAGAACCGCGCTGCCATACCTGCATGGAGTCGGCACTGACGATCTCGCCACCGAGTCGCTGGCCGAGCTGCAACGCCAGCGTGGACTTGCCGGTGCCCGTGGCACCGAGAATCACTACAAGCGGCAGCGTCGATCGCAAGCCCCGGACCCCAGGGCCCCCAGATACTGCTCGTGCGGCCGCTGCTGCCGCCGCCATCTTGAAGACATTAGCGCTTGCGCCGGGACAGCTGTCCCCATGGCAACCGTCAGTGCGCCTGCGTGAACCTCCGGCTCAGCCGACGAGATGCGGAGAAGCGGTCAGCCGACGTAAGGTCGCCGGGCTAAAGAAGCTCCTGACGTGACTGCCATCCACTTACTGGTGTCACACCATCAGCCAGCCTTATCGCTTAAGAGCATGGCGGTCTTATCTAAAATCCTATTGTCCTTTCTCACTTGTTTTTCTTCATAGCACTGATTTCGATATAAAATAACGTAATGACCTCTGGTCTATTGTCTGACTTTCATTCCAAGCTTTTGGTTCCATAAAGGAAAGAGATTCTATCTGGGTTATTACTCTTTAACCAGCATTTAGCACAGTACCTGGTAGAGAAGAGACCCATGTTAAGTGGAGAAAATCACTTGCCTTACTTGTGTTGGAGCCAGTGAGTTTAGAGATGTGGAATGTCCAAAAGCAAATGTGCCCAGTTCTCAAACGAGGCTGTTCTAATGATTTTATCCCAAAGCACAATCTCAGCAAAATCATAAGTCAGGACAACTCCCTATGATAAGAGAAAGCAAAAGATGTGGCAAAAGAGAAACAACCAAGTAAACCCATAAAATATGAAAAGGAAAAATAAGGAAATCAGTAAGATTAAAGTAGTAGCAACCTTTATACTAAGGTGAACGTGAGGAAAATTAGAACCAGAGGTATTAACATTCAAAACATCCCTCAACCTTTAAAAACAGGTTTTGATGGCCGGGCATGGAGGTGCGTGCCTGTAAACGGCAGACAAGGAAGCCGCGGCTGAGGAAGCTGCGGCCAGGGCCAGGAATCGCGGTTCTAGTCCCCCTGGGCCACGTAGCGAGACCTAGTTCCAAAAATATATAGCTGGGCGTGGTGGTGCGTGCCTGTAATCCCAGCTACCTGGGAAGCTTAGGCTGGGGATTGCTTGAGTCTGTGGTACCCCGGGCAACGAGAGCCTGCGGTTCCACCGGCAAAAATTGTGAGAACTAGTCTCAAATAAATAAATAAATAAAAACAAAAACAGGTTTTGAAATCATGAACCTGGGTTCAAATCCCCACTCTACTATTTATCAGCCTTATGACATTAGGAAATTAGCTTTACCTCTTAGGATTGGTTTTCTTATCTTTAAATATCTCTCAGGATTGCCATAAGGAGAAAATGAAGTAATGTCTGAAAAGTGCCTGCTACAATGCCTTGGCAAATAACAAGCACCATTTGTTGAACACTTCATATTATTATAATAATAACACCCCATCTGCCTCACTAAAGAGGTAAGAGCAGAAGCCTCAGGGCAGAGACATTTTCACTAATGTGTAAAAGTGTCTAAATACCTATTGTACTAACCCCTTGTTAGCTGACTTAACAGTTCTAATTGCTTTCTCCCTGAGATTACTTGACTTCTGCCCAGCTCCCAGGACATATCAAGATAATCCCTTGGGACAGAGGAGTCACCCCTGGAAGTTTAGAGTGTAAGATAGGGCTGCCTGGAATGGCTCCCAAAACATTTCTCAATCACTTGGATCACATCAGCATAATAGTAACTCTTTCAGATGCAGCAGCCTCAATCTTAAAGCCACATGTATTGTTTGGAGAACACCAGATCCCAGTTCTGGTCCCTGTACCTCCTTTTCTCAATCCGGTCTGCTTTGATCAAAAGCCTTGTTTGCTCCAATTTGTGGTACCCGCCTGGGGCTGGGTTTTAAATTGAGATGTGTAGCCACATATTGGCAGACACTCTCACATGATGGTTGTTAACTGTAGAGTCTTTGCCTAGAGACTTTCAGAGGGTACGGTTACCATGACAACCACCAGAAAGATGGCAGGCCAGAGAAATGATGCAAATAAAGGAAAAGGGAGGCTAATTTCATGATGACAATCTAACCATGACAAAGTATGTTCACTCACAGATGGAATAGCACCGTCCAAGTCATGACCAGGTGACTGTTACTACAGAGAAAAAGAGAGGGGGGGAGGGGGTGGAATTTACCACTGAGAGACCAGAAGAAGGAGAGGCTGTTACTAAGGCAACTAGGGAGAAAGGAATGAAAAAATGGGGCTTCACCACAGCAGCAGAAAATTGCTTCTAGCCAAGCAACACGGGGCTGTTGCTATAGAAACAAAGAGAACAGGGATCCTGTAGACCATGGGGAGAATTATCACTGAAATACTGAGCAGGAAAGACTTCTAAATCAGAATGGAGCCTGTACTCCAAAACAAATGAAAAGTGAGAAAAACATGATGGTACTTCATTCTTTGTGACTCCACCAGTCCTGCCAAAAGAGAATTTTTTTTGTATCTTTAAGTTATTTTACTTGTATTCCTGATCTTCTGAACTCTAGATTACACTAAGAACAGTTCCTGAGAGATTATCTGTAACTAGAAATCCTAATTGCAGAGATTATGCTCAAGATGAAATTGGGAAGTTGAAGACTATGACCAGGAGTTAATAAGTACTTCTGGAAAAATAACAGAAAATCCTCTCTTGGAAGCCTTATAAGATAATAAAGAGGCAAAAGGCAACAAAAGGGAGTCAGGAAAGCTATTTGTAGTCATGCACAGGTATTAGCTCTGAGCCATTCTCCCCCTTCTATGAAGCCAGATGGGAAGTAGCTCAATCAATTCTGAAAGATAGCTCAAGAGGAAAGGGAGTCTCACTTGAAATGAATTTGTATGTTCACAAATGGAGGATGTTGAACCCATCTGCAACATATTCTACTGCATATAGATTCTTTTGCTTTTTTGTTTTTGAGACTAGGTCTCGCTATTTTTACCTGTGGAACCGCAGGCTCTCGTTGCCTGTGGTACCACAGACTCAAGCAATCCCCAGCCTCAGCTTCCCAGATAGCTGGGATTACAGGCGCGCACCACCACACCCAGCTATTTTTTTTGGAACTAGGGCTCACTACGGGCCCCAGACGGGATTCAAACTGTGATCCCTAGCCCCGGCCGCTTCATAGGCTGAAGCTTACAAGCAAGAGCCACCGTGCCCGGCCTCTATATAGATTATTTTGGATAAAAAAAAAAAAAAAGTTGTTTAAAACACAAAAAAGATGGGTTAGGTTCAGTTTCGAAGAATCTATCTAAAATGCAGAAATGAGGCCAGGCATGGTGGCGCATGCCTGTAAGCGGCACTCTAGGAAACCACGGTGGGGATCAGGGATCATGGTTCAAATCCCCCTCGGGGCAAGGTAGCGTGACCTAGCTCTAAAAAATAGCTGGGCATGGTGGCACACGCCTGTAATCCCAGCTACCTGGGAAGCTGAGGCTGGGGATTGCTTGAGTCTGTGGTATACCGGGCAACATGAGCCTGTGGTTCCATGGCCAAAAATAGTGAGACCTAGGTTCAAAAAAAAAAAAAAAAGTTTATTATATGGTTCTCTTGCTATGAAAAGAACGTTCCTGGGCCGGGCACGGTGGCTCGTGCTTGTAAGCTTCAGCCTATGAAGCGGCCGGGGCCAGGGATCGCGGTTCGAGTCCCGCCTGGGGCCCGTAGTGAAACCTGGTTCCAAAAAAATAGCTGGGCGTGGTGGCACATGCCTGTAATCCTAGCTACCTGGGAAGCTGAGGCTGGGGATGGCTTGAGTCCGTGGTACCCCGGGCAACGAGAGCCTGCGGTTCCACAAGCAAAAATAGCGACACCTAGTCTCAAAAAAAAAAAAAAAAAAAAACACGTTCCTATTTGGTATGATTTAATAGGTTATTAGCTGGGCCTGGGAATGAACAAAAATGTTTCCCTGTAAGTTAGTGGTTATAGCATTTCCAGATCCCCAAAATAATCTACCAGATAAGAACAATCTACTTTTCTTTTTTGTTTTGTTTTGTTTTTGAGACTAGGTGCTCACTACATGCCTCCAGTGGGACTCAAACCGTGATCCCTGGCCCAGGCCGCAGCTTCCTAGGCTGCCACCTACAGGCATGCGCCACCATGCCCGGCCAGCAATCTACTTTTCAGAGAGTGGGGAAATCTACATAGCATTTCCTGTCTTCTATGAACTTATGTTTTTTAGAAAAATAATGAACTGCGCAGAAAATGCTAATGTGAAGCCATTAGAGTGGAAGGGTCACTCAAGGTGGAACATCCAGAAAGATGAAATTCTAAACAATGCTGTGATTTTTAAGACACAGTTGCAGCATATTAATGGGGTCCAGAAGCGTCTATTTCCGAGGAAAAAGAAGACGGTTGGGTGGAAGAAAAACACTAGCTTTGTGGTTCCCCCGAGGTATCATTGCAACCTGACCACCATACTACTTAAATACTCCAAATAAAGACTGTGCAAGAATATTTCTTGATGAATTTGGTGCCTGTATTAGTCTTCTAGGGCTACCATAACAAATTACTATACACCAGATGACTTCAAACAACAGAAATTTATTCTTTCACAGTTCTGAAGGCCAGAAACTCAAAATCAAAGTATTGGTCTAAAATAAAATTCCTAGGCCGGGCATGGTGGCACATGCCTGTAAATGGCAGCCTAGGAAGCCATGGCAGGGGCCAGGGATCACAGTTCAAGTCCCACCAGGGGCATGTAGCAAGACCTATTTCCAAAAAAATATAGCGGGACATGGTGGTGATACATGCCTATAATCCCAGCTACCTGGGAAGCTGAGGCTGGGGATTGCTTGAGTCTGTGGTACCCCGGGCAACGTTAGCCTGCAGTTCTACAGGCAAAAATAGCGAGACTTAGTCTCAAAAAAAATAAAATAAATAAAATTCCTTGCCTCTTTCGCTTCTAGTGGGTGTTGGCAATCCTTGCCATTCCTTGGTACATAACAGTATGACTCCAATTCTGCCTCTATCTTCACATGATCATCCTTTGTGAGTGTCCTGAATGTCCTTCCTTTAGTATACTAGTCATTGGATAAGGGCCACCCTAATCCAGTATAATTTTTTTTTTTTTTTTTTTTTGAGACTAGGTCTCGCTATGCCCATGGAACCACAGGCTCATGTTGCCCGGGGTACCACAGACTCAAGCAATCCCCAGCCTCAGCTTCCCAGATAGCTGGAAATACAGGCGTGCACCACCACACCCAGCTATTTTTTTAGGACTAGGTCTTGCTGTGTTGCCCTGATCAGGATTCAAACTGCGATCCCTAGCCCCAGCTGCTTCATAGGCTGAAACTGACAAGCCACCGTGCCCGGCTCCAGTATAATCTAAGGAGCTTGATACATGTGCAAAGGCCCTACTTCCAAGTAAGAGCACATTCACAGATTCTGGGTGGACATGAATTTGGTGGTGGTAGAAGGGGGCACAATATATAATGCACTAGAGTGCCTGTCACAACACCTTTGGTTGCTTTGGTGAATTGCTGTTTACATTACTGTTTCCTTTGGTGATCAAGATTCGAAAGTATCAGAAATGTTCAAAACAAGGGAGGGGAAGAAGAAAATCTAGCTCACCATGTTACTATAGGGTTTGCTCTGGACTACACCTGAATGTTTTCTGAAGGTGCTTAGTTCCAGCCTTAAGAGGGAATGTACTTCGCAGAGGTTCCTGAAAGGCTGCAAATGCAGAATGAGGGCTGCGCAAAAGAAGAAAAAATGCTCAGCTATGTGCGGTCCTTTCCAGTTCTCTCATGGCTCTTTCAAGACCTCCTTACTTATATTACCCTTCACCCCTTCTCCTTCTCAAGGCTTTGGCCTCCATCATTTTAAATCCTGATGAGTCTCAAATCTGCATCTTAATTTCAACCTTCTTTCTAAAGCTTCAGTGTTACATTTCTTTTTTTTTTTCAGTGTTACATTTCTAACTTCCTTTTCAGTATTCTATTTTAGATGATCCCACCACCTCAACCTCATTTTGTCCCCAACCACAATTAGTTTCTTTTCCTAACTTCCCTATTTCAAGAATCATAAAGGATGTTTGCCAGTGAAAAGACCCTCAGACCAGAGTTTCCCCTCCCCCCAGCTTCCATACAAATTTCCTAAACCCTTCTTCCCCAAAACTATTCCTTAGCCTAGAACATCTTCCTCCTCTTGGCTTGGCTAAATACTACTGGTATTTCTAGTTCCAGTTAGTTCCAGTATCCTCAACAAGAACTTTTCTGATTATTTTATTTTTTGAAACTAGGTCTCACTATTTTTGCCCGTGGAACAGCAGGCTCACGTTGCCTGGGGTACCACAGACTCAAGCAATCCCCAGCCTCAACTTCCCAGGGAGCTGGGATTACAGGCATGCACCATCATGCCCAGCTATTTTTTGGGGGGACTAGGTCTTGCTACATGCCCCCAGCGGAACTCAAACCGTAGTCCCTGACCCTGACCGCAGCTTCCTAGGCTGCCACTTGCAGGCATGCGCCACCATGCCAGGCCCCAACTGATGATTTTAAATGACTTCCCCTTCTGAGGCTTGTAGCCCTTATCTGACATTCACAACACCTTATTCTGTGATCTTGTTTATATGCTCAGACACTTCTGTAAGAAACCATATTTTCCTATCTCTTTCTCTTACAATGTGGCACTGTTCCAAACACTTAACCTATAATAACTCATTTAACTTCCACAAGTTTGTGAAAGAGGTGGTATTAATAGTGGATATTACTATCTTCATCTTAGAGAAGACATTTAGAACTCAGGTAGGTTGAGCAATTTAGCTAAACTCATACACTAGCAACTCCAAATCCCTGTTCTTAATCATATTATGCCATCCATTCCACTTTCTGTGAGTATTTTTATATCTTGACAGGACCTGGCTCCAACCCCTTATTCCAATGTTTTTCTAAGCATTACCTCAGGATTCCACCTCCCTTCTTCCTTAATAGCAATCAAGATTCCTGGCCCTGGCCTACTGCATCAGGGCCTGGGAGTAGGTAGGTTGTTTTTTGCCTTCCTTTCCTAATCTGCCTGTCTCCCAAAACCTGCCTACCCCTTTCTTGATGATTTAATACCACCTCTTCAGGCATCAATGTGTAGACTCCAGATAACTTTACTCCTTCTGGGAAGAATTCTTGTGTGTTTTTTTTTTTTTTTTTTTTTTTTTTTTGGAGACTAGGTCTTGCTATTTTTGCCCATGGAACCGCAGGCTCTCGTTGCCCAGGGTACCCCAGACTCAAGCAATTACCAGCCTCAGCTTCCCAGGTAGCTGGGATTACAGGCGCGTGCCACCATGCCCAGCTATTTTTTGGAACTAGGTCTCACTACGGGCCCCAGGCGGGACTCGAACCGCGATCCCTAGCCCCTGCCACTTCATAGGCTGAAGCTTACAGGCATGAGCTACCGTGCCCAGCTGGGAAGAATTCTTATTTTACCAGTCCCTTCTATCACCTTTCAAATAAAACCAATGATCAGTCTAGGTGTGGTTTAAATAGCATTAATCATATAGTGAGCACTCACTATTGCTCCCAACAACCCAATGAAGTAGGTGCCAACTTTTATACCTGTTTTACAAATGAGAAAACTGCAACTGGGAAAGAATAATTTGCCAAAGGTCACACAGACCTAGAAAATGGAAAGCCAAGATTTGAAACTAAGAAGTGTTAGGGGTGGAGACCACTTAACCAGCCCACTCCCACAAGTTTAAGGGCTATTCAGTATTTTCTGGGCACTTACTGGACTATTGGCACTAAGTCTAGTGTTTATTTATGTCTTTATTTACTTTTGGAGACTAGGTCTCGCTATTTTTGCCCATGGAACCACAGACTCACGTTGCCCGGGGTACCACGGATTCAAGCAATCCCCAGCCTCAGCTTCCCAGGTAGCTAGGATTACACTCGCATGCTACCATGCCCAGCTATTTTTTGGGACTAGGTCTCTCTCGTTAAGTCTAGTGTTTAATAACTCACTTCTGGTTATAGATTTGAAGACCATATTTACATTTCCTCACCAAAAGAATGGTAACGTGAATACAGTTGATCCCTTTGGCAGGAATAGTTCTAAACAAAGACATTAGTAAGAACTGCCCCCACCACCACCACACACCCTTGAAGTAGAAATGCCCACACCCTGTGGAACTGAAGCTGACACATTAAGACCTCTGCACCTCCCTCCCATCCAGTCATCAATCATCTCCCAGCTGGTTATCTTATCCTCAGAAAGAAATCTCTTACTCCCTCCTATCACCTTCCAGTTTAACAAAAGCCACCCCCACTTCCCCTTCTACTTAAGTGAATATTCTGGAATATCCTGACCCTAGGATATTCTAGGAGCACCTTAGGCAAATTCAATGCATTTGAGAGAATTCAATCTTTATCAGCCCCCAAAGCACCTGCCAGTGGGGAAATAAGCATACACTTTTAGCCTTTTTTCTAACAGAGAAAATGACCTTTCTCCTCTACATTGTGTGTTTTTAAGTGCCCTTCATTGTCTACATCCACGCCCTACGACCCAAACCCCCACCCCCACCCCTGTTGGGCACGAAGTATTTTAGGGGTACTATTCAGAGGCAAACTTAATTTGTTGAAATTGTTCTCTGAGATCCAGGAATAAACTTCTGGTTATTTTCAAAGATAGAGGTAGGAGTCTTTGAAAATGAGCTAGGAAGGAGCTTAAAATACTTCACATTCCAGAAACACCCTCCCCTCCCCCCAGAAGATGGCTTGATTCCCACTCCTTTCTCAGCAAAGTCCAACTCCAAGGAGCTAAAGCTGGGACTTAAGCAACTATACCAGCTCCTTAGACAAATGACTTCAATTGCTCTGTGCTTCAGTTTGCTCATCTGTAAAATGGGGGAGTGGGGTTGACTACACTATCTTCTAAGCTATAGTGAGAATTAAGATAATGTAACAATCTAAATTAGTGCCTGTACCTAACAGTTCCTAGTATTTCATTAAGCTCCTTGGAATTCTTCTAAGGTCTAATAAAGGGAGAGAAGTCCTATACACTACTTTTGACAAATGACCTCACAAGATAAATACTGGCAACAAACTGATTTTGAAAGAGAGAAATGCTGTTTTAAGAGTCCCAGTAATGCAAATCCATTTTACCAGTTACCTATAAGAGTTTAGTAACTCAGGAGCAGTAGGGGTTGTTTATCTGACAGGAAACTGAATTTGAGATTCCCTTGTAAGACCTTGAAAAAAAAAAAAAATCTGTCTACCACCCAGATAATGCTTACTAGGTTGCATGAGGATTACTTTTTTTTTGCGACTAGGTCTCGCTGTTTTTGCCCGTGGAACCACAGGCTCTCGTTGCCCAGGGTACCACAGACTCAAGCAATACCCAACCTCAGGTTCCCAGGTAGCTGGGATTACAGGCGCGCACCACTACGCCCAGCTATTTTTTGGAACTAGGTCTCACAAAGGGTCCCAGGCGGGACTCGAACTGCGATCCCTAGCCCCGGCGGCTTCATAGGCTGAAGCTTACAAGCAGGAGCCACCGTGCTGGGAGAGGATTACTTTGTAAATGTGAAGAATTTATAGTAGCATTTCTACCCTATTCTGGCTCCAGAGAGTGCAGGCAGGCCACCCTGACCCAGGTCTCTACCCTATGGCAAAGTTAGAAGAGCCTTCTCCTACCAAGATACTCATGGTCTCTCCAAACTGCTTTCCTTTTTGTCCCTGAAGGGGCCTCTTTGCGACAAGACTAGCCCACAAATGCAGAATAGCTGGTCATGGAACATTTGCTCCACTTCATCCCAGTAAGTGGCAAGCACCATGGCCCAAAGGAGAGACAGTTCCAACAAGCAGTTAAATGATGGAATTCCTTGATTCCCTCCTCCACTGCTAACAAAACAGGCTGATCATTTACTTTGCTCTGGTCAAGACCTCCTGGCTCTGGAGACAGGTAAATCTCAACTCATTCCCATACTAGTTGTGAAACTCTGGGCAATTTTATTTCATTCTTACCACCGCAGTTTCCTCTTCAATAGTCTTGGCAGGTGGCTGGTGTTATAACATGCAGGATCAAGTGCTTAACCATAGCAATGCTCTATCAGATTCTAGCAGTATTATCAGAATCTGATATTACTAGTCTCTCCTCCTCCACTTACTGCAAGTTTATGATAACTATGTATGAGACAAGGAAGCCTTCATTTGTTTTCGCTAGTGAGGGGAAAAAAAAAAAAACCTATTTTTAAGATTAAGTCTTGCTATGTTGCCCGGAGTAGTCGTGAGTCCGTGGACTCAAGTGATCCCAGGCCTCTTGCCTCCCAGCACTTGGCCCACAGGTGCATACTACCACACCCGGCTTACATCATTCAGTTCTCAAAGAATATTTTTAAAGACATCCTGGCAAGGTTATCATGCCACTAAAAATATAGCATAAGGCCGGGCACGGTGGCTCCTGCCTGTAAGCTTCAGCCTATTTAGTGGCCGGAGCTAGGGATTGCAGTTTGAGTCCCGACTGGGGCCTGTAGGGAGACCTAGTTCCAAAAAAAAACCACAGCTGGGCGTGGTGGTGCGCGCCTGTAATCCCAGCTACCTGGGAAGCTGAGGCTGGGGACTGGCTTGAGCCTGCAGTTCCACGGGCAAAGATAGCGAGATCTAGTCTCAAAAAAAAAAAAAAAAAAAAAATATATATATATATAGTATAGTGCCACCCTAAAGAATATAAAGCTTTGTATTGCAGAAAAGTAGTTTAAAGTCTGCTACTTCATTAGATTTTCTGGACCCCTTGTGAAGTGGCATTTATCCCCATTTAACAGTTAAGAAAACTTGGGCTCAGAAAGGTAAAGCTAAAAGGCAGGGAACCAGAAGTGGTAGAACCAGGATTTCAAGCCTTCTAAAGTACAAATTCAGCACTTTCTGCAATTCACAGGAGAATTTCACCTTTACCAAGTGCTGAGCCTACATTGTTTAGACATGTCTGAAATGGCATTTCAGGAACCCAAAGTGGAATGACCAGGTTAGCAACATGGTTAGAGAAACACAGCCCTTTGAATCCTGGTGACTTCCCTGTAACAATTGCCCTTGGTTCTGGGGTACTCGGTTGGCATAAGCTGCCCCCACTCTGAGATATTTGAGAAATCTTTTATTAGAAGATGTCCCAGAAGGCAACATTTTAAAGTCAGGCAATCCATAATCACAACTAAATACAAAATTTTAGGTAAACTTGCCTTTCAAAATAAATCAGACTCTTGCAATAGGGAATTGCCCAAGAGGTTTTTTTCTTGTACAAAAACAATTAACACCACTTTGCAAAAGGCATACAAAAATACAGTATAAAAGAAAAAAAAAAAAAAAAAGACTGCTCCCAGCATAATATCCAACAACAGCTTATAAAACACAAGCTATTCAGGTGAGACATCAGTAACCTGCATCCCACCTGTTCTCCACTCCAAGACAGTTCCAGAAGTTAGTTGGCTCCTGAAAACCATGCTGTAGAAGGTAAAGACATTCTTTTCAAATTTCCACTGGCTGAGCCCAGGAAGCAACCCCAGACACAGCCCATTGTGTACACTGGGTCTGTAAGTGGCAGCTGGCTTTCCGGAGCTATATCAAGCGCTCAACCACCCCCTGCCCCCACTTTTAAACCCACAGCCAGCAGGCACCTGCTGCCCTGGGCAGAGTTCTAAGGGCGCTTGAGCCTTCTTCCAGGCCAGGCTTACGGGTTACCGAGGCTGCCCACATGACACCTGTTGAGTTGGGTTACCTTTCCCAGACTGGAGGCTGCATCTGGATTCTACTTAGAGGTGCCAGGTGCACTAAACAGAGCTTCTGGGAACTTCTTTAGAACCCACCAGGAAGCCCATCCACCTTCTAGAGCACTGGGTAAGTTCCATCAGCTCTCCTAGTTAAGAACTGCAGTAATGCCCAGATTCTGGGAAAGGGATCTGACTCATGTCAGGCTGGCAGGGGGCCTAAGGGGTAGCTGTAGAGCAGGCAAATCCCCTGGAGTTGCACAAGGACTGGTTTTACTTCAAACTTACCAGGCAGAGATTGAGATGACAGGAAGGTGGGAAAGAGGAAGTGGTACAGTTCTCCCTCCTGAGACCTGCCTTAATTAGATTCCAATATGGGCCCCAAGGAAAAACACTGGCCCGGAGTCTAAGTCTTCCTAGGTCACAGGCTAGGAACCATTTCCCATTTCCCTGTGCCTAGGGGAAATATTTCTGTGTGTAGGGAGGTACTCTAGAGCCCACCACATTACAAAGGCAGAGGAGAGGAAACAAAAAGTCCCTTGTGAGGACAGAATGACCTCTCAGAAGAAAGCGCCTGGGGGATCTGAGACAAAGAAGCTAGTGGCCAAGCTCTTATGCTCCCAAGGTCACAGGCTAGAGGGGGAAGAAGAGTATCATCTAACATGGTAATATATATAGATATATATTAAAGGTTTCCAAATCCTCAGCTACTGTAAAGTGTCTGACAGTGAGGTAATGGTCCACGTTGATCAAGTCTGTGAGCTTGTCTTCAACCATGACAGCTCATGTGTCTCCTGAAAAAAAGGAGCCTCAGGGAGAGCATCCAGGCCCAGCTGTCCTAGCATCACCCCAGAGACACCAGTGGGAGCATCCTTTCCCAGCCTAAAGCTCATCAGGAGTGTGAGATTTCATGCAGTCTGGAGCCCCCAACAACGTCCACCACCTGTTGCATAGCATCTGTCAGGCTTTTCTTCGGAGCCAGTGAGCTAGGCAGACCCCAAGGCTCCTCAGTCAGCTGCCTGCCTGAGCAGCCAAAGGCGCCAGAGAAGACACAGCGCTCCCTATGAGTCAGGGAAGAGGCAGAGCTGGGTTTCAGGGTTTCCAAGAATGCAAAAAGCCCTTACTGTGTGTGCACCGGCTGCAATACATTCTGGGTTCTACTGTCCAGACTGTCCCACCGTAACCAAAATGTGCAAATTACTAAGGGGGAGAGGAAAGGTTAAAAAGTAAACTCGGGTTTTTTAAGACAGAGCAGTCAGGCTTTTGGTGAGTTAGTAGCCACTGAGGTATGCGATTCTTTTCTGCAGTTGCTGCTGTCGGCATCGGAGCTGCCTTTTCTCTGTGGCCATCCTCTTCTCAGCCCCCACTAGGGCTTGCAAGTATTCCAAGGCCTTGCTCAGGATCACGACTTTGGGGGCTTTGGAGCAGCTGGCCAGCGTGGGTACCTGGTCCCTCAGGGCCAAGAACCGAGAGCGGAGGTCATTCCGTCTTTTGCGCTCCAGGAAGTTGTGATTCTTCCTCTTGGTAACGTCCTCAGTGTCAGAACTGACAGATTTGGGGTGGCAGGACTGGGGAGCTTCACTTTCTACAGGCGGGGGGCTCACAATCTCTTCATCCACCTCATCCTCCTTTTCCTCTGGAGCATCTCTCTCCAGAGCCTCTTGTTGGGATTCTCTCTCTGGAGCCCCAACTTGGGAACAGCTTTCCGGGGGAAACCGGGCGGCATAGTTGTGCTGCTGCTGGTGGATGGAGATGTGGAAATGTTTCATGCAGGGGTCCAGCGGGTCTGCTCTCACGGTGATGGTGACTGGCTTCCGGACACCCAGAGACTGTCTCTTTTCCACTGTCACGACATCGATTTCTTCCCCTTCTGTCCAAGCAAAGAGATTGAGAGAAGAAACACACACCATGAGAAGCACATACACAGATCCTCTGCCGGGACTTGGGAAAGGAGGTGACGTTGTCCCGATTTAGATAAAAATAAATTGAAATGAGGGGAAAGACAGTGGCTTCATTTGTATTGGGCTAAGAGCAGCGTGAAGGAAAGGAGGGGAAATAAGCAAGAAGGAAAATATTCTCCAATTTCCTTTTGCACAGCAAGGCTTAGATAAGAACAAAAGGCAGACCCAAGCCAACAGCCCCCAGTCTGCACAGACTCTCCCCTCCCCCACCAAGGGGATGGAGAAAAGAGCTATCCGGCCTGGGACAAAGTTTAGCTATAAAGATCTTCCCCAGTCGGGCTCTTTCATGCCCCATCAGAATTGTAAATGAGGGGTCTGTGGGCAGAGCTGCCCTTTGTTCCTGCCCAGCACAGCCTGCACTTGGGGAATTGTTACTTTTCACAAGTTATAAATCCTATTATTCCCCCACCTCTGTATTCTCCTATCCTTTTCAGCTGAAGATTCAGAGGGAGGGTGGGCTACAACTCATCCCTGCTCGTCCAAAGGGGAGGGCACAGGTTTCCCTTAGGAGCATTTTGCTCCTGGGTTCAATGGGTTTCTAAAGTCATCTGTCAGTTAGAGGTCGCCTGCCCCACCCCCTCCCCTGGACCGGAAGGTTGAATTTGTTTTCGTAGGTCAGCAGGAACTTCACAAAGGTACAAGCAACCATTGCCAGGTTACCTATGCTGGGGATAGGAACCAAGCAGCAGCAGATCCTGATTCAAGGGCCAAAACACCAAGGACCTGGAGACACCTGGACATGCCCTCATTACCCCCTGATTATCCCAAGCAGGAATGGGGCAATCAGGGGGGAAATCTTCCTGCTCTGCACATTTTACAGGCCCCACAGAGAAGGCCATCTTCATGCATTTCAGCCTGACAACAGAAGAGCTCAGTTCTCGGCCTCTTTTGCATATCAGGATGCTTGAGCCCCTTTGTCAGGAAGGCTTCCATTGTGTGGACAATCGCATTATTTCTCCATTAATAAAACCTGACCATTCAGCCCTCCTGGCCCCAATGACTGTGATTGGCCCGTTAAACGGTGTTTGGAATGCTGCTTCACCCAGCCCCTAGCCCCTATTGGCTGAAGTTGGCCGTCAGTCACTCTCCCCACCCCCCCCTCATTGTTTGCAATCTGTTGCATTTTGTTCTGGGCCATGTGGCCTGTGAGTGAACCAGGAGCTAGCAAACAGGTTCAGGTTAAACAGCAGGTCAGAGAATGAATCAATATGCTTTCCCATAGCCCAAACCTTTAATATTGCAATGTTAAACCTCATGACTCGGAAAGCTCTGCCTAAAGACATAATGGAAGCTACTATTCTCCTTTTCAAAGAGGAGTATCTAACTCTACCCAGACAAGAGAATAGCTTTAGTTCAACAATCAAGTCCAACTCCCTCATGTTCGGGGAAAAACAGACCCAGACCAGCCAAGTCCACATGTAATCTCTGTAACATTATTATCTCAAAACTTAAGCTCTCATCTTTTAAACTCCTCAAATAATACCCTTTCCACTCTGCCACTCCATCAGCTTCTGTAGAGACACATCTTTTTTCATTTCTTGATCTCAATATTCCCATTCCAGTCATAAAACACAACCTCTAGGCATAGAAAGCAAGCAGGTTAAAAAGTGATCTGAACACAGTGGACCGAAAAAAAAAAAAAGACTTGATTTTTGCTGTTTCAAGTGTATGAGAACATTCATACCCTATGATCCCCCTGTTATCTCTCAATTGGTCACGTAAAAGTTATTCTTAAAAACTATAGTGAGTTATCTCTGTTCTACTTTACCAGAAGCTAGTTTCAGTCTGCATCCTTCCTATAAGAGCATTCTGTCCACTATTTCTCTCAGCTTCAGAGGTCTAAGAGGTCAGGTTAAGAATAAGAACAAGGCTGTTTGACGGCACAGGATGAAACCTGCCCTCAGTGAGGTTTACGCTTACATTCAAGGATGGGAGAGGGATCTGGAGCTCCCTATCCTCAACTCTAGCACCTCAACCAAAGTTTGGTATAAAATAATCTTGTTGAATGCAGAGAAGCCGCTGAGGCTCTCATTATTAACTGGGAGAGCACTACAGGGACACCTTTCCACCTCAGTCCAAAGCAACCAGGTAGGTGTAACCCTTTTCAGATAAATACCCTTTAAACAAGGAGGAAGAAGTGCCTCGTTGGGGTGGTGGGCTGGGAAAGATAAGCTGGTTGGATGAGAGGAAGTTGGGCTTTACTTGGTGATTTCCTACTTCTAAGCCTCAGTTTTTCCATCTGTTAAGGGGGGAGTTTTTCATTCTTCACCTACCTATGTCATAGGTGAAGGTGTGGATGTAAAGTGCTAAGAGATGAAAGGTGGAAGGGTAAGACATTATCTACACTGTAAAATAAAGCAAGAAACCAGTTTGTTGTGGTTTTTGTTTTTGTTTTTTTCAGGAGAGGGGCTACGGCTTTTGCACAAAAGGCTCTCCTCCCCAGTTTCTTCTCTCCCTAGTGGGGTGTGAGTTTCCCAGGGAAAGAGGAAGTAACAATAAACTCGACTGGAGTGACCCCTAAAGGGTCCGTTCAGCATCCCCAGGACAGAAACCCCCTACAGTCCAATCCCAGCATAGACCTAGACCTCGAAGCGCCAAGTCTCACCCTGTCTCCCTTGTCCCTTGGGGCTCCAATCATCATCAAAGGGACTCTGGCTCCCACGCCACTTCTTCAAACTGTTTACTAACACACCCACGTGTGAGACAGACACCGCTGGGGGCTACACCGGCAGCATCAGCCAGAGAAAGGGGGAGGTGGCAGAAGGGCTCAAGAAGACAAGACCCAGTGGCTAACCGCATACTGCGGCAGCACTATGGCCACCCATGGGGTGCCCCCCTTTGGAATGGCTCGGGGCAGTCCTTACCCGAGTCGCTTGCGCTCTCGGACCCGGAGCAGGCCTGGGTCTTGGGCTCGCCCAGCGGACAGGGTGCAGCGGGGGCCGGATTGCAGACTTCGAGGCTGGGAGCGCAGTCCGGGGCAGCCGGCGCCTTGGGTGGGTTCCCCCGGGGCGCGCCGGTGGCTAGCCGGTCGCTTACGGCTCTCTCCAGCCGTTCACGGGCTGAGAAGCCGCTCCACATGCAGTCACGGCGGATGATGGAGGCGTAGTTCCTGCCCCAAGCTTTATAGTGGCCCCGGGATTCCGCCTCGTCCCCGGCGCCTCCTCCGGGCCATGGTTCCGGGGGACCAATTCCAGAGGCAGGGTCCCCGGCGCCGGGACCGGAGCCCCAGGGCGGCGACGTGGGGGGCGACGGCACCAGCTCGAATTTCTTCCAGATGTCCTCGCTGGGCGCCGTGGAGCGGTAGAAATCCTCCCCGCAGTCATAGTCGTAGAAATAGTGCTGGTACGAGTCGAAGTCCATGTCCACTCCCTGCGGGAGGGAAGGTGGACGAGCGGACTGGGGTGCGAGCCCAGGGAGGGGGGGCGTCCCTGGATCCCCCAGCACAGCAGGATGTCGGGCTTTCCTGCCTGCAATCTCCCGGCTTGCAGCCCGCGCCTTCCTCTCGCGTACCGGGAAGCCCGGCCCTGGGTCAGCCTGCCCAAAGGAAGCCGCTCACAGCGCGCGGACTAGGCTGCGGGGAGCGAGTTCAAAGCAAACTTTGCCAGCGTCGCCCGGAGCGCAGCTCCCAGGGCCCGGCCGGGCCTAACGGGGGCGCGCTGTGCCCAAAAGGCAGACTGCAGCCCGCCCCTGGGGACCCGCGCGGGTC
>PVHY01025012.1:0-18913 GCA_004024945.1 Uropsilus gracilis | reverse complement strand
GAAGGGGGATACAGAGGGGGATATGGAGGGAGGAGGAGGAATCAATTAATGCACAATTGTGACAAATCAATAAAATGAATTTAAAAATAAAGAAAAAAGAAAAAAAGAGAAAAAAAGAAAATGCACAATTAGCAGCTAGGGAGCTAACATTTGGCTAAAGGGTTCTCAGTCCCCACGATGTAAATTAGCCTTTGCTTTCCAAAAAACACTCCAGGTGATTCCAAGGGAATACTGGACCAGCAGGCTCGACTACAGTTTGCGGGGCTGGCACACTTCCTAATTGGAGAGTCATTTAAATGGAGGGAAGGGGGGGGGGGAATTCCTGGGATTACAATGTTGTGAAACTTATATATAAATAAAAAAATTTTTTAAAAAGATAGCAATATTCCCTACACTAATTTGTAGATTGAACACCTTTTCTATGAGAATCCAACTGCCTTTCTACAAAGTAGATGACTTTAATAAGCTGATTTTAAATTCAGTTAGAATTGAAAAAGGACATAAAATAGCCAAAACAGTTCTGAAAAAGAATAAATTAGAACTTATATTTCCCAATTTCAAAACTTATGACAAAGCCACAGAAATTACAACAGTGTGGTGTTGGCACAAGGACAGATAAATAGGCAAATAAATTAGAATTGAGAGTCCAAAAATATGTTAAGGATTTATATTCATCTAAGGAGACATGAGACTATTTCCCCAAAATCATATGTAGTGTTGTAAACCAAACTGAACTCAATAAGAGAGATTGAGATAGTAAACCAAAAAAATTAAATGGAGTCCAGAAATAACCCTGTATATCTGTGGTCAGCAGGTTTTCAACAAGGGGCCAATGAGTGAATGAGAATAAGTTTTTTCAACAAATGGTCCTGGGATAATCACATACAAAAGAATGAAATTGGATTCTTATTTCATACCATATATAAAAATGTATCAAAATGGATCAAAGACCTAAATGTAATAACAAAATCTATAAAACTCTTAAGAAAAACAGAGGGGATGCTATATAAAAGACCTCACAGGGACACAGAAATAGGATCTATATAAGTTTATGGCCTAATTAGCAAAACATACTGCTAAACTCAAAACCAAAAGTATAGGTAAAACCAGTACTGAATCTTAAAGCAACCATATCTAAGGAGTTCTGTGGGGAAGGGAGGGGGGAACAGCAGAAAAACTACTTACTAATAAATTTTTAATAAAATCCTACCATTTGCATAAATGTATGCACACATACACACATCATACCCACATTCATGCATATTTCCAAAGACCAGAAAATCGTCCGTAATTTAAGCTTTTACTGTTGAATTTAGCAGTCTGTGGATTACATTTTCTTTGTATCAGGAACAACACAAAGCACACAAGGGTAACATGAAAAACTAAGCTATTACATACAAAAGGAGCTATTTCTTTGTCAGAGAATTCCCAAAATTTTAGTATTTCTATTTATACATTAGAAGTAATTTATGAGTGTATAATGATATCAAGACTAAATTCAAAATTACTGCATGCTGGTGGAAAAATGTCAAATGGATTATGGTGGAGGACTATGGGTGCTTTAGTGGTTGTGGTATATAGCATACATCTGAAGACGTAGGGTCCTATATTTCTTTTGTGTTGTAAACCATTTTACCTTAATAAAAAAACTTATTATCTTAAAAAAGTTTCACATAGTTGCAACTATAAGACACTACCAATATATAGTATCCAACTGACCTTTACACAGCAGCTCACAGAGATTGTTGTTGTTGTCATGCAATTGTTGTTATGCAAGTCTCATATTTAAAAACTACATATTTAAAAACTAAGGTTTAGATTAAATGAACCATCAAAGTCATGAGGCAATACCCGAGCCACCGTAACACAAGGTACGAGGGGGGGATGGGGGTAACCTCACCCACATACCCAGTTCAGCCATGCTGCCAGGCCCTGAGCCCCCAGCTGCCCAGCCTGCCATGCTCCTTTTGGGGTTGGGGAGCGCAAGGTAGAGGGGGGCCCACCGCATGCCAGGGCGGCAGGGAGCGGCTGGTGGTGTCCCTAAACCACCATGCCACAAGGTGGCCAGGGGAGGTGGGGGTAACCCCACCTACACGCCTGGTTCAGCCATGCTGTTGGGCCCTGAGTCCACCCCCTGCCGGACGCACAGGCTGGTGCGGGAGGGGGGGTGGGGGGAGGCGGATTGGTGGAGGGTTGTGGGTAGTAGGGGTCATTCCCTCTGGTCTTCTCCAAATCCAGTCAACCCTCACCAGAAGCCAACTAAATCAGCGATTCAATGGCAGTTGCACACAGGTACAGAGGTGAAAAACAAAGAAGTATTCCGGAACAAAACATGTCATCCATGAGACACAGGACTATACGACTGATTATAGAGACAAACCACCTCAGAAATACAACCACTGAGATCTACAACGATGGGAATGAAATTTCCCGTTCAGACTATGCCTTCAGCATGATCAAAGAACGCTTCCATTTTAGGGGGTGATGAAAGCCACAGAGATGGGCAGTGGCCCCACGACAAACCAGACCAACCATGTGCCAGGGCCTATCTCGATCAAAAAAATGGGTGCACAAACTTTGGCCAGGAAAAATGCTCACAACACCAGCAACCAGAACTACAAAACAAAGAAGGAGCAAATATGACAGAAGATGGCTGGAGCAGCCGACCAGAAAGAAGGAAGAGGCACAGAAAGAACACAATCATGTGTGAACTGATAGCCAGCACCAAAAGGACACTTGGAAAACTAAGCACAGGCCACTGTGTCCCAGGAAACTGTGTCCACACTGGGCAAAAGGACATTACTACAGGAAAGAAAAGGAAGAAACCAAGGGACTAAAAATTTAACAATAAATGGTAGGGAAAGCAGATAGATGGAGAGACCAGGGGATTTGGGTGGGGGAGAGGTAAGAAACACCCAAAAGGCAATGTAAACAAAACTTATTCAATAAAAATGTGTACCATTTTTTTAAAAAGCCATCAGGCAATAAACTCAAAGTAACTCAGTTCTTTAGTTTTTCAAATCAAATTTTTACAATACAGTGAAAGAAATTGCTGGTTCTAGACAAGAATTAGGATTGCTCAGAAGGTGTCTATGACCCTATCGCTATTATCTATCTAAAGAAAAATTTTTAAAGACTAATAATAGTAGCAGTAAAGACAGTTTTCAAATTTTGTACACAGCAAGGCAAAAAGAAAATATAACAATCCCTCCAAGTTATATCTTTTGATTTTTCTCTAATCCTCACATACCATCAAAACAATCAATATATTTGGAAGAAGGAATTACAAAATTCCCACACCTTGTGGATCATAAGTTTCTATAAATTGAGATTGCTATGTACTAAGTTTAATATTTTTATAAAATACTTTGTCTCATATTCACTAAGTACTTGGCACATGTCTCAAGACAAATATTTTTTAAAGTATGGAATTATCTTCATAATAAATTAAACCTATTATCAGAATGTTGTTTCTTTGAAAAACCACAAATGATTCATGTTAACCCCAAATATTACTATAGGCATATGTGCAAATGTCCATTTAGAAAACTCCAATTTTTAATTTATTGTGATCAAAAAATGGGCATCTGCCAAAGCTGGAATTATGTTACACATCTCTGACATCCACAATCACAAAGAAAACCTTGGTTTATATTACAACTAGGAGTCTCAAGATATTTTATAGAAAACTACTAGGCTTTGGTATTCTCTCAGTTTGTAGCAAAATGCAGTTGGTAGCATAAACCAGGCAATCTATTAACAGCACATCGAATTTGTCTGTGGTTCCATTGCCCTCTAGTGGTTATTTTGAAACTAGTTATTAACAATGATAATAGCCTTCAAAAATCAGCTGTCTCAAAGCAATTTGGGCAGACCGGCAACATCAGGAACTTTCTAGATATATACGTTTCAAACCCTACCTAAGGTATATTGAAAAGAAAGTCTGTGAATGGTGTTAAGCAATTTGTTTCAATAGACGCTCCAGGTGATAGTCAAATACACTAACATTTGAGGACCACTAGCCAAAGGAAAGAGCGACTGGAGCCTAAATCCAGAGCCTTAGACCGCTCGGTCACACTACCACATCCACTAGCCAAAGGAAAGCATTGTATTCATACTTCAAATAAATGTGAAAGTATACAGATTCACGTGACAGTCAATTTACATGTCAACCTGATTGAGCAAAGGGATGTCCAGACAGCAGATAAAATTTTATTCTTGGTGTGTTCTTTGAGTGTGATTCTCAAAGACACTGGTATTTGACGTATCAAATACTACTTCACAGATTTGTGTGGGAATCAACCAATCTGTTGAGGCCCTAAATAGAACAAAAAAGATAGAGGGTAATTTTCTCTCTTGTTTATTGAGATGAAATATTCATCTTCTCCTGCCCTAAGACACTGACAGCCCTGGCTCGCAAGTTTTTGGATTCAGTTTAGGACTTACATGGTTAACCCCACAATTTTTAGGCCTTCAGCTTGCATATATTAGATCATGTGGCTTCTCAAGTCTCCTTTATCATGTGAGATAATTCCTACCATAAATCTCCTCAGGTAAATTATATATATATATATATATATATATATATATATACATTCATAAATGGATACAACTATAGTTACATGGATTAGATACATCAAAGATGATAGATATATACAAATGAAAGACAGATCTTTTTGCTTCTCTGTCGCTGGAGATCCATGAGTAGTACATATGAATGGTCTTTTATGACAATATTGCTTATAATTTTTCTATTTTTTCCAAATTTCAAAAGGCCTTTTTTAATATGCACAGAATAATCTATAAAAAGCTTAAGATGCATTGGGGGTATTTAAAAGTGCTATAAACTCATAATGAAGTTATGTAGGAAATAAGGTAAAATGAATAAAAGTAAAATCATTAGATATCAAATATTCATTTAAGAACTTGCTATCAAAAATATACAACCAAGATCTAGTCATTTGTCTCTTCTCTATAAAAATCAGTGTAGAAAAGTTTGTTGAATAGCATGAGTAGAACAGGAGGGGGGTGTGCTTAGAGAAGTAAGCCAGAAAAAGAAGAAAGACCAGATGGTTTCACTCATATGTAGAATATAGAGAAAGAAAGTAAAGGGTCAGACAAAACCAAACCAAGATCAAATCTTAGAGATCTGACTGTAAAACAGGCTACAAATAGGGTAGGAAGAGGGATATCAAGAGCAAAGCAGAGAGGGGCACAATGGACTATGGTGAAAGACTACGAATACTTCAGTGGTGGGTGTACATTTCAGAGGTGCAATTCTGTATCTCTGAACCATACACAGAATGGTAAAACAATGTTAGCTCAGTTTAAAAAATCATATTAAATGAATATTTAAGCAGTTTGCCTAGGAAATTTAATATTCAAATTCTTCAATATATATTTTCTACCTATTTTTCCATTACATAAATTGTTACTTCCAGTTGTATATATTACTAATTGAATTATTCAAGCTATCAATGAACCAACCTCATTCTCCTTGTCATAACCACAGATCAAAAGTATTTGGACCAGACTATCTAAAAAATTGTACTACGGGCAAATTATTGCATAATTGTAATATCACATATAACAGTGTCAACACAGTACACAAGCCCTCTCATAAGTAACCACTATAAACTCTGGACAAAATATTTTTAAAAACACCAGGAAACATTTGATGAAAGAAAGCATATAAACATTTGATGAGGGACTGATACTTGGAGAAGGAATGACACTAAGTGAAGATAGACTCCAGTGAACACACTAAGTACATAAACCCAGATTTAAAAAAAAAAATGACATGCAATCTTAATGCTTTTAAGGCACTGAAGAAAGAATATTAAGTGACTACAGCAATTGTAAACTGAAGGTAAAAATCCTAGAAAGTCAAAAAAGAGTCAAAAATCCTAGAGAGTAAAAAAAGTCTTGTTTCACATCCCAAATCTCTGACTGACCCTGAGCTACACACATGAAGGGCAGACTTTAAGCAGCACGCTGAAGGTTAAGCATAAAATACACTATAGAGTTCAGAGACCAAAGTTTACATTGATTGCCTACTATAACTAAAAATTCAGATGGATTAATAGACATTTACAGAGATTTCCATCCCAAAAGAAATGAACATAAATTCTTCTCAAGTAGATATGGAATATCAAAAATAGATCATATGCTGGGACACAAAATATGTCTCAGAAAATAAATGAAAATAGAAATTATATCAAGCACCTTCTCAGGTAACAGTGGTATAAAGCTAGAGATTAAACACAAAAAGAATTCCAGAGCAAATCAAAACAAAAAGCTTCCAGTCAACTCCTGAGTCAATGAAGAAACCAAAGAAGAAATTTAAAAGTATCTAACAAAAGTGGAAAGTAACAAAAGTGGAGAAAAAAATCTACCAGGTCTGATGAAATACAGGAAAAACAATACGACAAAAGAACTTCATACCAATAGACTCAAATTGAAAAAAGGAAAAATCTCAAATAAATAATCTCTTAAACTATAAGCATTATTTGAAAAAAAAAAAAAGATGAACTCAAAAATCGGTAGCAGAAAATAATAACACTGAAAACAAATAAGTAAAATAGAAAACTTTATCCAAACTCCATTATGTCTCCATGCAAACAAGCTGGATATCCTAGATTCATACAACTTTGCAAGACTTTGCAAGCCAGGACAAAAGAGATAGCCTAAATAATCTATTGCAAGCACACAAATTGAAAAAATAATAAGTCTTTTTAAGAGCAAACATCCAGGACCAGATGGCTTTTCCAGTGAATTTGACCAAACCTTTAAAGAGAAGCTAATACTATTAGACGCAAACCCTCAAAATAGGCACAAAGGCAGAAAGCTCACTGATACATTTTTTTAATATTAAATAATTTATTTATATATAAATTTCACATCTTTGTTATCTCCAGGGTTCACCCCCCCTCCCTGATTATTCCCACCCTACCCCCCCACCCCCGGTTGTGTAATTTAATTTGGTTGTTGGCTTGTTTTGACTTTTCTTCACGGATTTTTGTTTATCTTTCCCATGTCCCATATAGTAGCGAAACCATTTGGTTTCTCTTTTTTTTTTTTTGACTTGTTTCTGCTAATATGATTTCCATACAGTTGTTCATGGTAATTTCTTATTATGTTTTGTATTTCTTTTGTGTCGTAATTTCTCCTCTCTCATTTGTGATCCTCTTTATTTGAATTTTCTCTCCTCTTTCTTTGTGAGCTTTGCAAGGGGTTTATTAATTTTATTTATTTTTTTCAAAGAACCACTTTTGGTTTTGTTAATCTTCTGGATAGTCTTTTTGGTTTCTAGGTTATTTATTTCTTCTTTCATTTTTATTATTTCTTGTCTTCTGCTGGGTTTTGGATTTTTTTTGTTACTCTTTTACTAATTTTTCAAGTTGGGAGATGAGGTTATTTTCTTGGTTTTTGATATGGGCTTGTATCACTATGAACCTTCCTCTTAGATACACTTTTGCTGCATCTCACACATTTTGGAATGCTGTGTCTTCTTTGTCATTTGTTTTGAAGTAGGTTTTAATTTCTTCTTTAATTTCTTCAATTTCCCATTCTTCCTTTAGAAGCATGTTGTTCAGTCTCCAAGTGTTGGGTGCTCTTCTTGCTTTCTTTTCATTGCTGATTTCTAGTTTGATACCTTTATGATCTGACAATAAAGTTGGTATTATTTTAATCTTTATATATTTATTCAAGTTTGCCTTGTGGCCTAGAATGTCAATTTTAGAGAATGATCCATGTGCATTTGAGAAGGTGTATTCTTTTCCTTGTGGGTGTAGTGTCCTGTAGATCTCTATTAGGTCCATTATATTTAGGTCTTCTTTTAAGGCTTTTGTGTCCTTGTGTAGCTTTTGTGTTTTTTTTATCTGTCCTTTGTTGAGAGTGGGGTGTTGAAGTCTCCTACTACATATGTATTTTCATCAATATTTGTTTTCAGTTCTTCTAGTAGCTGTCTTATGAATCTTGGTGCACCCTCATTTGGTGAGTATATGTTGATAATTGTTATGTCTTTTTGGTGGGTTGACCCTTGAACCATTAAGTAGTGACCTTCTTTATCCTTTGTCACTTTTTATTTTGAAATCTGCTTTGTCTGCTATAAGAATGGCTACCCTGCCTTTTTGGGGGGCCCATTTGTTTGTAGAATTCTTTTCCATCCTTTTACCTTCAATCTATGCTTATTTGGGGGGATCAGATGTGTTTCTTGGAGGCAGCAAAATGTTGAGTTCTGTCTTTTAATCCAGTCTGCAACTCTGTGTCTTTTGACTGATGAGTTTAGCCCATTGATATTTAGAGTAATTATTGATGTTTGAGGTTCTAACATTGGATTACTGGTGGTCATTTGGGGTTGTTTTAGTTTCTTCTTGTTGTTTTTTTTTTTTAAATTATTCGTTCTTTTATTCCTCTGCGGGTATCGGTCTTAGAGCTTCTTGCAGGAGTTCTTGGAGTGGGGGGTTTGGTGCTAGCAAATTTCTGGAGGCTTTGTTTGTCTGAGAAGGTTCTAATTTTCCCTCCATAAAGAAAGGACAGTTTTGCTCGGTAGAGTATTCTGGGTTGGCACATTTTGTTCTGGAGTGTTTTGAATATGTGGTCCCATTCTCTCCTTGCTGGAGTGTCTCTTCTGTGAAATCTGAAGTCAGTCTAATGGGTTTTCTTTTGTAGGTTGTTTCCTTTCTCTTGTTATTCTCTTTTTTTCTTTATCTTTGGCTCTTCAAAGTTTTACTATGATGTGTCTTGCTGTGTTTTTTCTTTCATTGAAGTAGTTTGATGTCCTTTTTGCTTCCTGCATGTCTATTTTCATTTTTCTTCTCCATTATTTCACTGAAAAACCTTTTGGATCCTTTGTCTTTCTCTTCACTTTCTGGAATTCCAATTACTCTTATATTTGTTTTCTTTAGGGTATCTGATATATCTTGTATTTTTTTCTTCTGTCTTCTTACTTTTTCTCTTTTTCTTTCTTCGCCCTCTCTACTTTTGTGTCCTCTA
This sequence comes from Uropsilus gracilis, assembly GCA_004024945.1. Classification (NCBI taxonomy): domain Eukaryota; kingdom Metazoa; phylum Chordata; class Mammalia; order Eulipotyphla; family Talpidae; genus Uropsilus; species Uropsilus gracilis. Next base: position 9,916 of record PVHY01025012.1, on the reverse strand, counting down.
GTGTGCTAATTCATTCTTCTATTTCTTCTAATCTGCTTTCTTGGCTTTTCCCTACATTTTTGAGCTCTTCTATTGCTTCTCTTAGAAACTGTATATCGGTTAGCTTCTTATTTAGGGTGTCAATCTCATTCTTCTGTTTGTGAGTGATATTGCTCATTTTGCTGCATTTGTTTTTATATTTTTCTACTTCTCTTAGCTTGTTGAAAGTTTCTGACCTCTTGCTTTTCCTTTTTTTCTCATCTTCCCTTGCCTCTTTTAATGCTTTTAACAAGTAGATTCTGAATTCTTTGTCTGACATATATAGCCTTTCTTCCATAATCTCCATGTTGATTTCTGCAGTGTGTTTATCCTTTGGTGGTGAGTTATTCTTCTTAGGGTTTGAGTATTTGTATTCTTTCTCCTTCCTGTGTTTTCCCTTCGGACTTGCTCTATGTATTGATTCACTGCTGTTCTCGAATTAGATGGCATGATGAAGCTGACCAAATTGTGATTATTTTTGCCTTTGTGCTTTTGCTGCTGTGGTGAATATATCTTGTTTCCATTGGCTATTTTGGGGACAAGTTCCTTTTCAATCAGTGGATGTGGTGCATATATGTGGTTTCTATTGTATTGTCTCTGTTCTTTTTTGATTGTTTCTCCTCTTTTAGATTGATGGGTTTTAAATGGTTCTCGGTGCCCCCAAGCGGGTGACTTTATTTAGTGGTGTGTCTAGGGTTTGTCATATAAACCTTTTTGGTTGGGGTGTCTTGATAGACTTGGGTAGTCAGTGTCTTTGGTTCCCTAGTATGCATGGCGCCAGCACTTCCAGGCTGCTGTGCTGTGAGCAGCCTCTCACGCTGGAGTTGCAGGCATTAAAACTCTGCCTTTCATAAACTCAGTCTGAACGTGGGACCCTCCCTAGCCCACAGGTACCTTGGCAACAGGAGTCAGTCCTGCATGGCTGGGCCCTTCTGGGCCACTGTGCTGTGAGTAGCCTCTCATGCTGGATTTCCCGGCGTTAATATCTGATAGATTCTATAATGCCAACATTACCCTGATCCCAAAACCAAATAAGGATAGCACAAAGGAAGGAGAAAATTATAGTCCAATATCCCTGATAAACACAGGCACAAAAATACTTAATAAAATCCTAGAAAACTAAATATAGCAACATATTAAGAGACTTACCCAGCATGACCAAGATATTTCATGCCAGGAATGCAAAGGTGGTTCCACATACTCAAATCCTTTGTGGTTTTCCAAAGAAACTACATTTAGATAATAGGTTTAATTTATTATGAATAACTCCATACTGTTTTTTAAAAAGTCCTATTTGCAATCTCACCAAAAAGAATGAAATACATGGGAGTAAACATAATAAAAGAGAAGGACTTGCACATTAAAAGCTATAAAACTCTGTTGAAGAAAATAAGACACAAGAAATGGAAAGTTGCCTATGGATTAGAACAGTATAAAATACTCATATACATAAAGCAATTTAAAGATTCAATTAAATACCTATCAAAATTCAAATCACTTTTTCAAGAAAATAGAATTGTAATATTCATATGGAACCATAAAAGACCCCAAAGAGAAAAGGAAAATGGAGGTATCACTCATTGACTTCAAACTATACTACCCAGCAATAATAAACAGTATATAGCTTTGGAACAAAATCAGAAACAGAACAGTGGAAAAGAATAGAAAGTCCAGAAATAAACTCACCCAAATACGTACAATTAATATTTGACAATGTAGTCACAACCACACAATGGAAAAAAGAATGTCTCTTCCAACAAAGGACAGAACTCTCTTCTATACTTGTCTCCTATACACAATACTACCTAGCAGAATGCTGGACAAATAATTAGTAGCTAATATTTACTTATGGGGGTGTGCTATAATTTATTTTTAACTGAAGTAATAATGTAGTTTCACCATTATGGGGTATCAGGTATTACTACCATAATGTACCCACCACCAATTCAACCCATACTCCACTACCATAAACCATTACACTTCCTTCTTTCTCTGTTCTTACCCCTCCATCAATCCCTCCCACTTTTGGTGCGTCAGTTCTGTAGTCAAGTATAAAGGGATAGTTTTTCAGCTTGTTTTTATATGACTATTTAGTTACGTTATGTGCACATATTAGTGACACCATACAGTATTTCTTTCTCCTCCTGACATCTTTCACTTAGTATTATCCTTTCCAGCTCCATTCATGTTACCATAAATGGCATGTTTATCTTTTTTGATCACTGAGTAGTATTTTACTGAGTATATATTCCACACCTTGATCCATTCATCTTTTCTGGGGCACTTGTGTTGTTTTCATAGTTTAGTTATAAATAAAGCTGCAATAAACATAGAAGTGCAATTTCTTTTCAAATTGTTTTCAGTTTTTTTTGGATGCCTAGGAGTGGAATTACTGGATTGAAAGGTAGATCCTTGTTTAATGTTTTGAGACACCTCTGTATCGCTTTTCATAAAGGCTAGAGCAGTTTGCATTTCTACCAGGAGTTTTGCATTCCCATTATTTCCTTTTCATCACATCCTAACCAGCATTGTTTCTGAAATTCTCCAAATGGATCATTCTCTTGGGTGTAAGATGGCATCTCATTGTGTCTTGATTTGCATTTCTCTAATAGTAATTGGTTGTATTTTTCATGTTCCTGGTGGCACTTGAATGTTTTCTTGGAGAAGCATCTGTTTAGTTCTTTTGCCCAATTTTTGATTGGGATATTTGAGTTTTACGTGTTCTTTATATATCCTTGATATCAGACCCTTGTCAACTATATGGTATGCAAACATTTTTCCCATTCAGTAGGTTGTCTTCATTTTATGAAAAGACATGGTTATGGTTCCAGTACCAGGCTGTTTAATTATCGTGGATTTATAGTACAGCTTGAAATCTGAAAGTGTGATACCTCTTTTCTTGTCAGGACTACTTTTGTAGTTGGGTCTGTGATTCCACATGAATTTCAGTAGTATTTGCTTCAGTTCTTTGAGATATTCCATTGGTATTTTTACTAGCATTGATATACTCCTTTAGGTAGGATGGCTATTTTGACAATGTTGATTCTTCTAATCCATGAACAGGAAATATTTTTTCAATTTGTGTTTTCTCTTTCAAAAACATCTTACAATTTTCTTTGTATAGATCTTTCATCTACTTGATTAATTTCTAGGTATTTTATGTAATTACAAATGGGATCACTTTCTTAGATTTTTCTCCATCTCATTGTGTGTAGGAAGGCAATTGAATCATGTGTGTTGATTCTATATCCTGGCACTTTGCTAAATTGTTGAGGGTTCTCTATGTATCTTATCATGTCATCTTCAAATAATGATAGCTTTGCTACTTCTTTCATAATTCCAATTCCCTTTATATCTTTCTCTTGTCTAATTGCTCCAGCTAGAACTTACAATACTGTGTTGAATAGCAATGGTGAGAGTGAACCACCTTGTCTTGCACCAGATCTTAGTGGAAATGATCTGTTTTATACCACTGAGAATATTACCTATGGATTTACAGTAAATGGCTTGTTATATTAAGGTTTTACTTATCCCCAGTTTTTTAAGGGTTAACATATGTGTATGCTAGATCTTATCAAATGCTTTCTCAGCATCTATTGATAGTATCATACAGTTTTTAATTTGGTTTTTGTTAATGTTGATCTGTCCCCAACTCCAATTACATGTGCTGAATCAAGAAAATAGAGGAAATAAATGTTCTGGTCTTCTAGGCATTTTTCCACAACAGTTTTAGTTTAAGAAAAATGAGGAGATAACTGGCAGGAAGCTCAATTCCAGCTTTCCAATTATGGGAACCAAATCATTTCTGACAACTTAAAATCATGATGGCATCTCTATCAGGCAATATGCACAGCCCTCAAGATCATAAAAATCAAATGAGAAATTAAATAAAAACATCATATCATAACTGGTATACCAGCATTAGCTCAAATTAAGAACAGCTGAAATAAGAAACAATACACATACATACATTTTCTTTATTAACCAATGAGACAAAAAATAAAAATAAAATGTCATAAATCCATAGCTTATTCTTCCATTAGGAAAAATTTCCCTCAACAGTCTTTTTGAACTGGATTTCCATCAACTTCATCAAATTTTGTTTCTTCCCTTCTGTTGGGGTGCAATACTCCATAATAAACACTAAGAAAAATGATTCCAAGGAAATAACTAAGAACTATAATGATACTGATAGGTATAAAATAATCTGAATTAAAAAGAGAGAGTGGGAAAAACCAAAACACAATCAATATTCCCCCTGTGGCCAATACCCTTACAATATAATAACAAGACATTGAGCATTTGGTAAGCTGTCCCTTAATATTAAAAAATGTAAAGATAAGAATGAATCCAACAACAACCCTGTACAAATATTCCATACTTTTGGAATCAGAAAACTGAGTATGTATTTTACATGCCCACAATATATCTAACAACCAAAGAAAAAACAATAGCAATAAAGCAATTTGAACATTTAAGAATAAAAGAAAAACAATGCTTAACATCCAAGATGACAGCGTAAACAACTTGTAACAGAGATATATGAGTTGACTACAGCGTTCACGGAGGAGATTTTTATCAGGCAAGGATTTTCTTAAAGCTATTTGATAATCAAGAGTTGACCAAGAAATAGCAAAGCAAGAAATCAGGATGGCTGCATCTAAAAAACAAAACAAAAAAAATTAAAGATATGTTATAGGAACAATAGCAATATTAAATTACTATACGCCATATATGCTTCATCTGTATATACACACAAACACATGTCAGATACTTTATATACTCATCTCATCTAACCCTATGAGATTAGACATTACAACGCCCATAAAATATATATAAGGGAAATTGATGCTTTGGAAATATATATTGCTTGACAGAGCTAACAAATTGTAGAGAGTTAAAACTAAATCTATCTGACTCCAAAGTTGGTGTACTTAAACAATACATAGAAATGCTTTATAAAATTCTGAATCAATTCACTAAATAAATCTGTTAAGCAATATATACTTCTGGTATACATACATATACTTCTGCATTCTCTAGAAGTTCTTTGTAAGAACAGACTATGGGCAGAGTCCTAGCTTTTTCAGTCTTTTGGTTTTGACCTTGGGTATGTTTCTACATCATTAAGACAGAACATCGAGAAAGAGAGGGATGGGAAGGAAGGGAAGGAGGGTGATTAAACAGAAAAATTAACAAATATAAGGTATCAACAAGCTCAGTTTCCCATATCTTTAGGACAATGAATCACATGGACAATGTACCCTAAAACAAACAAATTTCTACTAGTATGACATCTGTGCTCTATATTTCCTGTACAATTAATAGAAGAGTAAGTTCATTACCACTTTGGAAACAGATGCCATTTCCCCATAGTAAAACTAGGGGACTTTTATAAAACTGAAAGTGATTGGAAGAACTAGAAATACTTCAAATTAAGGTATGATTACTTATCCTCATCCAATCAACACTTAGTTTGTAGTTATTTCCTATTTGCAATAATTTTTTTCCTGACCATTTTGCTAACCTATCCTGTGTATAACACGTTATACAAACTGAGTTCCTTGTATGCCAAACCATGTTTTGGTTTATGCATTTCTTTCCGTCTAAAATTGCTTTGCCTAATCACATCTTACTGATCCTTATTTATTTCTGATTGTACATTACTGATATCAGTGAAGAAAACATAAAGTTTCCAAACTCATTAAATGAAACACAGTAGTTTAGTATTGCCCATTAAAATAATATTTGAAATTATTTGCTTGACCAGAAAAATTTTTTCAAATACTCTCATTTACAGAAATTGGTAGCTTTTGATAATAATAAAAAATACATTTCAATAAATAAATAAATAAAATAATTAAAAAATGCTAACAAAAAATTAGAAATCTTTATTAAAATAATTATTTTTCTACTTCCAGTGGAATGTATTTTTATCTTTTTATTTTATATATGTAATTCGCTGTAATTTTCTTATTTTCAAAAATGTTCCCTTTTATGCCTTTTATAGGTTGAATTGTATTCCTTCAAATTTCAGAGATCAAATCCCTAACCTCTAATATACCCATATTTTGAGACAGGACATTCAAGGAAGTAATTAAGATTAAACTGGAGCCCAATCTCATATCCCTAGCCTTGTAAGAGGAGTTCTCTCCATTCTCCCTTCTCTTCCCTTTCCCTTCCCTCTTTCCTTCTCTTTCTTCCTCTCTCCCCTCTCCACCTCATATCTCTCACTCTCTCCCCAAATACAAAGAAACATCATGTTGGGAAACAAGAAGACAGTGACTAACTCTTATTTACTGTGCAAATCTAGAATTTACAATGTAAAAGCAATAAGGGCAGCATCAAAATGCTGGATGTTTCCCATGTCAGATTGTATCCTTTTCTTAACCATAGTATCAATTTTAATTAATTTAGATTTAAATTAAAAGTCAATTTTCACTTAGACTTGCCCATGAAGTTACTGTTCTTTGTTCTTTATTCATTCTTGCATCTCAGAACATTTTCCTTTAGTAGTGATGTTGTAATACCTACATCTTTGTACTTAGTTGCCTGTGAAATAATGGGCTTCCTGATTATGTTGGTAGGTGACTTATCAGTCCTGAAATTTTTTCAGTTACTACTTCTTCAAATATTTTCTCTGATCTATTCTTTCTCTTCCCCCCTGAGGGGACTCTGCTGGACTCTGTTCAGATATATATTAGATCTTCTGATGCCACCTTCCATGTCTCTTAATCTCTTTCATATTTCCCATCTCTTTGTCTCTGAAACCATAATGAGCAATTTCTTCTGACACAGCATTGACTCAGTCTATACAACTGTGCCTAGTCTGTTGAGTTTATTTCAATTCTGAATTTTTTCAAACTTATGAATGCTGTTTGTTTTTCAAATATTATAAAATTCATTTTTATAGTTTTCTATTGCATATTTTAAAACTTACATAAATCTTTAAACATAATGGAATGCATGTTATCTACTATCCATGTAGTAATTTCCAGTGTCTGTAGTCTTAATCAGTTATTTTTTACCATTTCCACTGATTCTTATTCATGGTTCCTTGGTTCTTTTGGTGATATAAACTACAGCAAAAACTTTCATTTTCCTTGGAAAACACTTGTGAAAATTATTTCAGTTTTCAGAAAATGTAAACTCCTCCAAGGAAGATTTATACTTGTTCCTGCCCGTAGGCATGATGAGCCTGAGATCACTTTAAACCATATTCACAGCTTGGCTTTTATTGGTTTGTTTCTTGGTTCTTCTGTTTGTTTTGCTTTGTTTTGACTAGCCAAAGATTTGAATTTTTGTTGCAAATAGTATCATTGTAACTTCTCAGGGACCATCCTCCCTACTGTCACAGACAAAAAATGTTACATGCATAAGATTATTTTTAAAGCATTTTTTTGCAATAGCAAAACATTAAAAACAACACAAATTAACATAAAGGGAGCTTCTTAAATACATTTGGTATATCTACAATTTGTAATGCTATATAGATAATAAAAACAAATGCACTAATATGGAGAGCCAAGATTATTGTTTACTGTAAAATACAAAGAGAGCTTTTATACTATGTTACCATTTCTATAAAAGAGAAAAAGAATGAGGTTTCAAAACAATTTCCCTTCAGGGCAGATGAAAAAAAATGAAAAGAGGTGGGAGAAAGACAATATTTACATGCTTCTTGATATCTGAATTATGTAATTTTCAAAAATTAAATAACTCGGGAAAAATTGCAAAACCTGTCAAAGACATATACAGTTGATAGCTCAGTAGTATCATCTAACAGTGTATGAAAGACTTACTCTGACTGATTGTTGTTTCACCACGTTCCAGAAAGATGTAGAGTTGAAGAACAAGTTGTGGGCAGCCCTCCAAGTAGGTCTCAAACAGCCTGAGCAAGCTCAAATCAGTCATTCTATCTGTAATTTCACTTTGTTCTTGCATGAATGTACCATCTTTGCTGCTATATTTGAAAGCCACATGATAACCCTTTTTCAAGGCAAACCAATACCTGTAATGCAAATAATATTTATTTTAATATTTTCTTTCTAACCTTAATAGATATTTTGAGAAAAGCAGCACGTCAGTACATAAAATTCTCCCCAAAACCTTCTCTACCAAAAATTTCTCTCAATTTTTCAAATATCTCATGGTGGCTTTATTGAAATTCAGACTTCATAAACTTTGATGTGTTAACTGTATGCCAGCACTGTTAAACTTACATAATCTCATTTCATGGTCAAATAGGAAAAGTAAGGCTCAACAAATAGAGTGACTTAGTCAAAGACACACAGGGGTAAGGGGCAGACATAGAGTCCAAACCTACATCTTACAATTTATACTCTTAAATATGAATTTCTTAAAGATAAACTATAATTTTCAGTTCATGCAATTTATCTTAACAATAGTTAAATATCCTTACAATAACATAAAAGTTGAAAATGAAATCAAATCTTTTAATCTAATCTAGCAATTATTTTCTATCTACAATGTACAGGTTCTTTGACCATTACAATTCCAGAAAATACATAAAAATCACCAAATTCTTAAAGTATCCTTGCTTAGTCTATTCTTTAGCAAGTGTTTTAAGATAAACAAGGTATACCATTATGCAAGTAAAATAACAATAAATCTGAAGCAGAATTCCATCCAAAACTTATCAAAACTCTTTCCACCTTTGTTTACTTACATATACAATAAGGGTAGTGAAATATATCCTGTTTCAATCTTTTCAAGTCTTCTACTTCTAAACCTCAGATATTTTATCAATTTACTCCTTAATCTCACTCAGTTCTCTACTTACATGCTATTTCCCCTTAGCGGTCTTCCTAGATCATACAATTTTATGTAGTACTCTTTGTCAATTATCTTTGTCCTACGTTATTTTCCTTCATTTCCACAACATTATTTAGTCCTGTTATTTATATTTCATAAAATTATTTTATTATTTATTTTTATTCTCTCAACAAGAATGAAATCTACATAAAAGTTAGGTGTTTGTTTTGTTCACTGCTAAATCCTAAGCAACTAGAGCAGTAGTGGGAACATAAGTCTCAGAAAATATTTACTGAATGAATGAACAAATGAAAGCTCAAGGCATTTCTTTACACAAAACTAAATAGAATAGTAGACATGAAAGAACTCTGAAACACTGTAAATAATAAAGATATTCCTACTGTAAACAAAGGTACACATATTATGAATATATAAAGATTCCTTATCTGGCAAACAGAATTATATTTTTACCACCACAGCTTTAGAATAACATGTCCATCGCATTCAGTATGGGTTAGATGGCAGGGTAGAATGTCTATAAAACAATGAAGGCAAGATGACCACCCTCAATGACTTTATAACCTATTAAGAAATACATTCAAACCTATAAACTACTAATGCAATGCAAGACAGAAGAAATAGCCACTCTATGGAAATGCAAAAACTATGTTTGCATACAATAGAAAAAAATTATTAGTATTGTCTAGGATTAATAGGAGAGTTTTATAGGGTAAGTCATGTTTGAATCTTTTCTGGTTATCTGGCACCATCGTAGTGGGTTTCTTTGTATATATTATGCAACAGATCCTGTGGTTCCTTTTTTTAAAAGTAGATTATAAACAAGGATCGGTATAGAAAAACCCGAAAATTTATAGTACTATTAATAAGTAGAGACCATGATAGTACAAGTAGCATAAAGCATAAATGGTAGGATAACATAGTGATTAAGAGGACAATGTATATAATAAGGTCAGAATGCCTGGGTTCATATCCTGGTTCTATCACTTCTTTGCTTAATCTCTCTGTGCTTCAGTTTCCTCATTTGAAAAAAAAAACAAAGGAATCACTTATACTTACACCTCACTGGGTTGATGATGTTAAAGGAGTTAATACATTTAAAATA
>PVHY01025011.1:0-18900 GCA_004024945.1 Uropsilus gracilis | reverse complement strand
GTGTATTTCCATTTCAGTTCTTTTTTCCTTTGGTTTTGACACTTCTTTGGGTTGGTGATGTTAGTCTCAGTCACTTGCTGAAGGTGCAGACTGGGCTCATCTTCCCTTTTCCCAGAGCCACTTGGAGAGAGAACCCTGCTCCTCCAACTTCTACCCACTGGTAAAAGCCCATGATTGGTCTGACCTGGAGCCATTATCGTTATGGTATCAATGTTCCCGTCTCCCTCTCCTGTATTTCCTCACTGGAACTCTTCCACAAAGAAGAGCTAAAACTTTACTTGTTTACTTTTGTCAGTGTGGACCCACACATTTATCACATTTATTATTTGAGCTGTAATGTGATTCATACTTTGAAGGATTGATTTTTTTTTCCTTTTTAATATAAAATGTTTTTTTAAAAAGTTGATCCAAAAGGAACAGTCCAGCGAATCCCTGTGTTTGTGACCTGTTTTCACTGCAGTGGCATTTGCCATACTTGTTTCTGTCAGTTCCACCCCCCGCCTTCAATTGCTAGTTTTTAAGGCCAATCCTACATGTCATATTTTGCCGTTGAGTCCTTATCACAGCATAGTTTTTATGTTATTGAAAACTCTGATCAAGGCCGGGCACGGTGGCTTGTGCTTGTAAGCTTCAGCCTATGAAGCGGCCGGGGCTAGGGGTCTCGGTTCGAGTCCCGCCTGGGGCCCTTTGTGAGACCTAGTTCCAAAAAATAGCTGGGCGTGGTGGTGCGCGCCTGTAATCCCAGCTACCTGGGAAGCTGAGGCTGGGGATTGCTTGAGTCTGTGGTACCCTGGGCAACGAGAGCCCGCGGTTCCACCGGCTGAAACAGCAAGACCTAGTCTCAAAAAAAAAAGAAAACTCTGATCATAAAATATTGTAAGGAAAATTTTATTATATAAGGAGGTTTAGTACACGTCGGTGAGGAAAGACTTAAACCTTTAAGAACAAAAACTAATAAAATGAACCTTGTTTATACCAACAAATGCAACCAATGTTAACATTTCCATATGTATCTTTTTGCACTGTTTGCAGATATTGTACCTTGGTGCCCTGTGTGTGTAACGTTTTAGGTTGGAAAGTTACCTGAGGTTTTCAGTAAATGTCGGCTTCCTCTGTCATGCTCATAAGCTATCATTTACTAGCCATGGAAGATGCTTTTAGTCCCTCGCTTGAAGTTGGGCAGCTCCTGCTGCTGTGCCTCAAACTGTCCTGAGTGAGCAATGGTGTCTTTCAGGGTCCGGTTTTGGGCCAGAGGCCTGAGTGTCTGAAGTTCTGTGAATGCGACCATGAGGCTTTCCTGCAGGGTGTGGCCTGGCCCCGGAGCTCCCATTCCATGAACGTGGTAGCTCGAATAACCTGGCATTGACTTAATTTTTAATTTCCCCAAAGCAGTGGCAGCTGAGTTTTTCTCTAGGGAGAATAGCAGCTGAGGGAAGGTGGTCCTGTGTCGCTCACAACCTACTACTTTTGTGCCCAGCAAATGACAATGTTTCCTACTCTTCCTAGGCATGGAGAACCCCATACCTGACCGTCCCCGGGAAAAGGAGGAACCTGTGGCCCGGGAGATCAATGAGGCAGTCGACTGCCACCTGGGCGACATGCTGCAGCAGTTACACAGTGTCAACGCCTCCAAGCCCTCAGAGCGGGGCCTGGTGAGGCAAGGTGGGCACATTGGGGGTCTGGAGTGGGGGTGGGGCTGGCACTCATCTGGGGTGTCTGGCGAAGGCAGATAGCAGCAGAGTGCTGGTGGGTTATCTAGACCTCTGTGTCTGTGGTACTTATAGTCCCCCACTTCCTGGAAGATTAAGCGCAAAGGAGAGAGCTGGCCATGCAGCGCTTCCGTGGGCTTTCACTGGCTCTGTTTCATCACCGCCCCATCTCCCAGGCCCCTGTGCCACTCTACTGCCCTTTAACAAACCAGCCTTGGGACTTTCGTTTGAGTTATTCCCTTCCAGAAAGCACTTCCTCCAGACATCTGTATGGCTCACACGCTTGCCTCTTTCAAATGTCTGCTCCGTGAACCTTTTCCTGGCTACCCACTCCCAGCACTCCTCAGCTTTTTCTTTCTCCATAACACTTGTCCCTAACATATTCTTGAAGTGTCCGTATTGGTAAGGGATTGTTGCACACACTGGACATCTTCATGTGTTTGGAATTGTGTCTTCCCACCACTTTTAATCACTCAAAACTGGAAAACTAGATAATCTCTGACTCTCACCAGGATTGAAGCACCTTACACATTCGGTCCACAATTACTTTGATTAGCCTGTTCCTGTAACTAGAATACGGGCTCCATGAAGGCTGGGATGTGGCCCTGGCTCACAGGACTGTGACGGTGCCTGGCACACAGAACTTGGTGCTGCTCCCCAGCTTTCTGCTCGGCGTCCGTCCCGCCGCCTTCTCCGCCTCGGTGGCCCCAGGCCTCTTGACTAAACCTCCCTGTGAACCAGCAGTGGGGAAGAGGCAGGTCCTAACCAACCTTCTGTTTCTGTCCCAGAGGAAGCTGAGGATCCTGCCTGCATCCCTATCTTCTGGGTCAGCAAGTGGGTGGACTACTCTGACAAGTACGGCCTCGGTAGGTTTCTTCCAGAATGGGGGGGGTGGTTCCGGCCTTTGCTGACTCCCAGGTCTTCTTCTCTCACCACTCTTCTGTCTCTGCCCCAGGCCCTAGCTCCAGCTCCCGATACCCCCTGACTCCCCTCTGAGGTCTCCCTCCCCTCCTGCTAGGTTATCAGCTGTGTGACAACAGCGTCGGGGTGCTCTTCAATGACTCCACGCGCCTCATTCTCTACAACGACGGGGACAGCCTGCAGTACATAGAGCGTGATGGCACCGAGTCCTACCTCACGGTCAGCGCCCACCCCAACTCCTTGATGAAGAAGGTGCGTCTGGCTGGCCCTGGGGCTGGGTGGCTGCTGGGGGGCACGCACCTTGAGCAGGCGTGGCACCACACCCCTCCCCTACTTCCAACCAGATCACCCTCCTGAAGTACTTCCGCAACTACATGAGTGAGCACCTGCTGAAGGCGGGTGCCAACATCACACCCCGGGAAGGCGACGAGCTGGCCCGCCTGCCCTACCTGCGGACCTGGTTCCGCACGCGCAGCGCCATCATCCTGCACCTCAGCAACGGCTGCGTGCAGATCAACTTCTTCCAGGTAAGCCTCCAGGGCCTGGGCCCGTCAGAGACCCACTGAGCTGGGTGGGGCGGGGACGTAGGCAGCCTTGGTAGCAGGAAGGAGATTAAAGCAGGGTGACCCCCATCCCAATCCGCTGGGATATTGAGCCGCTGTTCCCCCTACACGTACTAGCTTGTTGGGATCTGTGATCCACCCCGCACCCCTCCTCCCTCCACAGGACCACACCAAGCTCATCCTGTGCCCACTGATGGCGGCCGTGACCTACATCGACGAGAAGCGGGACTTCCGCACGTACCGCCTGAGCCTCCTGGAGGAGTTTGGCTGCTCCAAGGAGCTGGCCAGCCGGCTCCGCTACGCCCGCACCATGGTGGACAAGCTGCTCAGCTCGCGCTCAGCCAGCAACCGCCTCAAGGCCTCCTCGTAGCCCGCCTTGCCCTCTGGACTGTGTCCTTCCTCACCCCACAGCCTTGGCCCATCTGGTTAGCTCCCAGGGTGCTGTTTCTTGGGCCCCTGCCGTGGGAGCTGGGCGACAGCGCGTCATCCTTGCAGGTGGGGGGTTGCTGCGTAAGTTATTTTGTACAGGTTTGGTGTGGGCTCCAGGGCCTCCCCCCTCAGCCCCATCATTTGAACTGTACAGAATGTTGCTGTCGAGTCCGGGACTGTCCTTTCCTTGCCTTTGCACATATTAAACATGTGACCCTTCTCTTCCTTGTATTTCCTTGGGGGGGGCAGGGGAGGGGCTCCAGTAGCCCCGGTTTGCCAAGCCTCTGCCGGTCTTTTCTGAGACTGGGACCAGCCTCAGCCACGGGCTCAGCTTCTGTCCCTGGCCATCAGCTCCCAGCAGCCCCTAGGCATGGCTCCCTGGCCCCTGAGGCCTGGGGATAGTAGGGCAGGAAGAGACCCTCGGAGGCGCAGCTCCTCATGGCCTGGTGCGTGTGGAGAAGCAGCCTCGGGAAGCGGTTGGTGAAGTACTGGACGAAGCTGTCCGGGATGTGGCCAAGCGCCTGCTGAACCTCAGCCGGGAGCTCCCTGTAGTGGTGTTTCTGGAGGGGTGAGAGCAGAAGCCGGCTCAGCTGTGATTGGCCCCCCTCCAAGGGCAAGGCGTACCCAGGCCCTGGACCTCACCTTGTTCCTCATAGCGCGGAGCAGGTCCCGCACGGATGTCCCCTTGTATGAGCGGAACCGCCTCAGATCTGTGCATGGGGACATCAGTGGCAGAGCCATCAGCGCTGAGCTCCCCCCCCACCCCCATCGTGCCCGATCCCAGCTCCTACCTGTCTGCAGTGGCACCGAGATGTGCTTGTGCCAGTTGCACCGGACCACGGCGGCACCGCCTGCCTCCAGCGCCCTCACCAGGGGCCCCTGCTCAGATTCCTTCTCCAGCCAGTCGCTGACATCCTGGGATCCCACAAGCTCCTGAGTCTTGAGACCATGTGTGGCCACAAGACCAGGAGTCTTTGGGCTTGGTGCAAAGCAGCTCAGCTGCTTGGGTTTAGATGAGGATTGCTGCCCCTGTGGCGTGCACCTTTTCTGTGCCAGTCCCCCTTTGTCCTGCCCTGTCCTCACCAACCTGGGAGGCAGGCACTGTTGTCCCCACTTTACAGATAAGAGGACAGCTGGAGGCAGTGCCTTGCTCGAGCTCACAGTGGGCTGGACTGTGGCACGGGTAGGAGGAGTGACAGCTGGGTGACAGGAACAGGTGGTCCACACAGGCCCTCTGCCACGTGGGCAGTGGCTGCAGAGTGGGCTGGCTGCCCAGGGGGCAGGCTGTTGGAGTCTGGGTTCCATCTATCTTTGGAGGAGCCAGTTGTCTACGACAGGTAGCTAAGACCTTTCTCACCTAGATAAATGGGCTTCCCCTTGCTTGCTGCTCAGAACCCAAACTTGGGACTTGGTGGGGCCCTTCCCAAGAGTTCCCCCTGACCTGGAAGAACTGGAGTTGCTTAGCTCTGCTCCAAAAGAAGGGGTGGGCCAGCACCTGGGGTGCAGAGGGGCGGGCCTGTGGCTGCGGGTTCAGCATGGCCTCCACCAGGTTCCGGGCAATGACCTGGTCTGCAGGGGAGAAGGGCAGGGATGGCCACCAGCCCACACAGCCTCCTCCAACCCCTCCCTTCTCTGCCCAGCCCAGGTCCCTCACCGTGGGCCTCTTCCTCCAGGTGAGCCAGACAGGGAGCCCCTGCAAGGATATTTGCCTGACGATAAAGACTCTCGCCGAAGGGGTGGCTGCCGCGGGAAAGCACATAGTAGAACACGCAGCCCGCAGAGAAGATGTCCACGGCACTGGTCTGGGGGCCAGAGAGAGTGTAAGGAGGGCATTCTGCTTCCAGGCAGTCTGCTTGGTTAACCTCTCCCTGGGGCTGAGCCAGCAGGCAGAAAAGGTGCCTCCTGCCATCCCCTCTCTGCGCCATTGAGAAGTGTGGTTTCCTTCCAGAAGCTTCTCCCCTACTGAGCTTCTAGTCCAGGAATCCAAGTTTCACTGCTGACGAGCTTAGCAGGTAACTGCGTGGAGCTGGCCTCTGAGGACAGGACCCTGTGTCTGCAGAGCTGAGGCCAGCGTGGTGCCTACGGCTAGGGTGGCAGAGCTTTGATGTTCCAAAAGAAGACAGAAACCGGGCTGGGCATGGTGGCTCGTTGCCTGTAAGCTTCAGCCTATGAAGCAGCTGGGGCTAGGGATTGCGGTCTGAGTCCCGCCTGGGGCCCACAGCGAGACCTAGTTCCAAAAAAATACCTGGGCATGGTGGCGCGCGCCTGTAATCCCAGCTACCTGGGAAGCTGAGACTTGGGGATTGTTTGAGTCTGTGGTACCCCAGGCAACGAGAGCCTGAGGTTCCATGGGCAAAAATAGCGAGACCTAGTCTGAAAAAAAAAAAAAAAGCCAGAAACCCAGGTTTTCTTATGGGGTTTCCCAAAAGTTAAAATACTGGCCACCAACCAAAATAATAAACTTATGTAGACTCAACCTCCATGCACCTGGTCCTTGGCCTTCCAGTTTGCTCCTTTGAGCTTTTCCTCAACTTCAGGGCCTCTGGGGGTGGCTTTGCCTAATGACGGTTTCCACCACTGCAACTTCCTCCCCCACCCCCCATGGTCCCATTCCATAATCCTGGGGTCCCGAGTTTGGGTCTGCTTCAGCTGTGTGTTCCAGCACAGATGCATACGAGCTCCCTCAACGTGCAGTCAGGCTTCAGTGGCCCTGAGCCCTGACTGCATGTTGAAGTCCCCGGGAGCCCCTACCCTAGGCCAGTGAGGTCAGAACCACTCAGGGTAGAGCCTGGGCCTTAGTTCTGCGGGACAGCAGCTTGAGAGCCGTCTTCTAGCTCAGTTTCTCAGACTTCCCACGTCCTCGCGGGAGCTAATAAAGCTGGGTGTTCCCTGCGCATCATAGGGTGCTCAGCAGCATGCCTGGCCTCTACCAACCAGATGCCAGTAACCAGCCCCCTCCCCCCTGCCAAGGGCAACAACCAAAAGTGTCTCCAGACGTTGCCCAGGGTCCCCTTGGCAGCAACATGACCCCTGGTTGAGAGCCGCAGCTCTGGGTGATGGGCAGGATTATCCCCCACTTCCAGGGGAGGACAAAGGCTGGGAGTGGGAGACAGGGGGGGCGGGGGGAAGATTTCCCACAGCCTGGACGGTGGGGGAACTCACTGGGCTTTCGGGACGCAGGAACTGTAGGAGCTCGGGCGCCATCCAGCCTTCTGTGCCAGGGATGCCCGAGTGGAGGCTGAAGCTGCAGCGGCCGACAGGCAACTTCTTACAGAGGCCGAAGTCTGACAGGACCACCCTGCCCCGGCCCTGGCTGTCGGGCCCGGCAATGAGAACGTTTCCTGGCTTCAGGTCCCGGTGCACTGCGAGATGAAGTGGGGCTGAGAGCCCAGCGGGGCAGGCCAGGTTCGGGTTGGAGGGAAGGGCAGGAGGGGCGGTACCTATGTGCAGGGAATGCAGGTGGGCCAGGCCGGACATCAGCTGCTGCAGCACCAGCTCCGGCGCCAGGCCCCAGCGGGCCTGCTCCGGGTTCGCCACATACTGAGAGCAAGGGTGGTGTTGGTGTAGCCCGGACCTCCCTGCCACCCAGCCCGCCTCCCTGACTCTGCTCACCTCCTGCAGGGAGGCCTGGCAGAGCTCCAGGGCGATGTAGTGGAACTGGGGTCCCCGCTCGGTGCAGAAGTAGCGGAGCACGTTGGGGTGCCGGTCGGACTCCTGCAGCAGTTGCACCTCCCGCCGAACCAGGTCGAAGCATTCCCGGAGGAGCCTCTTGACAGCCACTGCGCGCCCCTCAAACTGTCCTCTGGCGGGGGGTAGTCCGAGGTTCAGAGAGGGCAGGGGGGAAGGAAAAGGTGCCCACCCTGGGGACTCTTCAAGGGGGTGACTCCCGGGGCGGTGGTGGAAAAGCCCATGAATGCCATCACCCCTGGGCTCCAGGCTGCTACTCACCGGAAGACGAAAGTCCCGCCTGCCCCTCGGCCCAGCACATCCTTGGGGTTGAAGGAAATTTTCCCCACCACGGTGAGCTGCTCAGCTAGGGGGGAGAGGGCAGCGGGGGCTCGGGGCCGCTACTCACCACCCGCAGCTACCAGACTATAGATTGTTCTGGCACTCCCTCCTGTCTCCACAGTCCCTATGTCACACCCAGCCCCCTGCCGGTGCAGGCCACTGCCTCTGCAGCCACTTGGACAAATGCCTTCAGCACCGTGTCCTCAGTTTCCTCATCTGCTCATGTGAAAGGCAAGTTCTTGAGTACGGAAGAAGGGGTGGGGGCAAAGGTCACGGGTATCCTCCGTGATCATTTTTTCCTCTGTCAGCATTTTCTGCCTGCATTTCTGTCTTCATTTTCCTCCTGCCTCATCCATCTCCGCTGGTTGTAATGAGCCCTGTGGGTTGAAGCTGGCTTCTCATGGTTTCCACTACTATTTTATAATTGCCTGCTGCCACCAGGCTTTGCCAAGTGGCCATGAAAATGCCAAGGCAAAGCACTGATGCTTTGGGATAGAATGATTTTCTCTGATGCTTTCTTCGTAAGTGATGGAAGTAGAAGGATTTTCTCTGAATGATAGCCGCAATTCAGTAAGCCCTACCCCCCACCCAGGCCCCAGGCTCCATGTGAGTATCCCATTTTCCTGGGTTCTACCCCTAAGCTTTGCTGTTGCTTTAGTTTCACAGAGTTGATCCAGAAGTTTAGGTATTTTATAAAATCATGTTCTGGCTCAACCAGGGCTGGGGTTCCAACTCCTCTTTTTCCTGCTCAGGGGACTATAGGCATCTAGTGATGAAGATGAGATGCCTGAGGTGGGCTGTGGTGGGTGGGCGTCCAGCTGAGCTGAGCCCTGCAGAAGGGGAGCCACTTCCCTGCTGGCAGAGTGAGGTGAACTCCTGGGAAGTGTGGGGAGCTTTGCACTGGGCAGTCAGCCCACATTGGGGGACAGCAGAGGCTCTGAGGAGCAGCAGGGGCTGAGTGGGAGTTGCCAGTGGCCATTCATGCAAAAGGCTGAGGGGTGAGGCCGGCTGGAGCCAAAGCAACAGGATAGACAGACCTCACTGACCAGGAAAGCACATGGAGCACCTCCTGTGGGGGAGCCTTGAAAGGGTTCATTCACAGGATTACATTGAGGAAAGAGGAGGGACGTGTTTGTTTTAAAAGCACAAAGCCAAGCCGGGTGTGGTGGTGCATGTCTATAATCCAAGCACTGGGAGGCAAGAGGCCTGGGATCGCTTGAATTCGTGGGTCCGAGACTGCTCTGGGCAACATGGCGAGACCTGGTCTCGAGAAAGCAGCTGGGCACAGTGGTGGGCACCTGTAATCCCAGCTACCTGGGAGGCTGAGTCTGGGGATCGTTTGAGTCTGTGGGATTGGGACTACCCCAGGCAACATAGGGAGACCTAGTCTCAAAAAAATAAATAAATAAAAATAAAAAAAATAAAATCACAAAGCCCTCCGGAGGGGAGAAGGCACCGAATCACATCTCAGTGATTTACCATTGTTGCCAAATAGGACGTGACTTTAACTTGTCTTAATAACACTGCCTCTGATAACTAGTTGGTGACTTATCCTCTCACGGTGAGGTGGGGGTTTGTGTTGATGTTTGGCAGGTGGGAAAACTGGAGTGTAGAGGCGTTCAGTGATGTGTCAGAGCTAACAGGGGGTGCTTTTAGGTCTCTGTCCACTTCTGCATCCAGAGACCTTGAAAACAGCAGCAATAATAATAGACAATGGTGGGCATTTCTAGAGTGCTTGACTGCCAGGCAGGCCCTTGGAAGACTTATATGGAAGTCTAGACTCAGCAGCTCCACCATGCGGCTTCAAATAAACTGACTTTGAAAGGAAACCTGCCCCTCGCTGCTCCCAGTCCTTGCCTCTGCCCTCACCTGTTCACTTAAGCTCACCTTCAGGGTCTTCAAGTGGCTGGACTTGCTCTGAGCGGCTTTGCAGACCCTTCTGGCCCTGCAGAGTGACCTCTGAAGGCTGGGAGGGAGTATCCGGCGAGATGTGAGGGGGGTCTGCAGGTGCCATGGGGGTCTGTGGTTTCTTCTCCTCCAGTTGCTGTTGCTGCTGAAACACCAGGGCCTCAGAGAGCTCATCCCTGCCAGGCGCTACCCAGGATGGGCCCAGCAACTGTGCCTGAGACAGCCTGACACTGGAGCATGGACACACCGGGCGCAGGGCAGGGGCCCAGGGAAGCTACCTGGGGCACAGCAGGGTGCAGAATCAGAACTAGATGAGGGAAAGAGTTGCGGGGTGGTATCGGAGAGGAGGAACAGAAGCCCCCCCTAAGAAGATGCTAAGAGAAACCTGAGGTTGGGGTGAAGGGCTTACCTGCCTCATCAGGAAAAGAATCCATCCCCCCAGGAGGACAGCAGTGAGGCTCGCTGCCAGAAGATCCTGGGGGCCCAGCTCTGCATACAGGTTTGAGGTTTGCTTTTCAGGATATAGCTCCACATCCCCAGGATCCTCCCGGCTCAGACTCAGGAGCTGGGGACAAAGAGGTTTCCACTCTTAGCATCCACTCCCACTGTGGAATCTTTGACTTTCCTTCAGCACCCAGTACAGGACCTGGGCTTCAGGTGAGGCCCCTCAGTGAATGGTGGGAAATATGGTGCTCTCCGCGGTGCTGAAACATCATGGCGTCTCAGGAGATTGTCAAGTCAGTTGACCCATTCTCCGTGTTCTGCCTAGAAGCCTCAAGCTGACCATCAACCTGCTGAGCCTCCTCCCACACCCTTGCTCCTCCTAGCACGGACCTCCAAGAAAGGAGTTTGGATCTGGGTGCTCTCTGAAGATCTGGTATCCGAAGTTCCACTCCCTGGGGTAGGATGGACCCTCAACATGGTGGTGTGCAGGACTGGGGGTGGCTCATGGTGTCCTAAGGGGAAGGGAAGAGTTATCAGGCTGACAGTGACCTCAGACTCCATGCTCTGAAGCTGGGCTCACATCTACCCCAAATTTGAGCCAAGGGATCTCACCAATGAGCAACCACTGACTAGGGAGAGCCACGCTGCCTGAGGGGTATTTGACAGCAGTGCTAGGCAAGCCCTCACGCTCTCCTGAGACTTGGAGTGTCACCTCATCTGTGGTGGGGCCATCTGTATGGGCCAGGGTCAGTCCACGAGGCTGTGGCAGAAGATGGGAGAGTAGTGAGTGAGGGGCAGCCTCTCCTACCCCACCCATTCCCTTAGAGACCCCATCTTACCACTAAGGCCACCCCTGTGTGAACCAGTGCTTCAGAAACATAGAAGCCAGCTTCATCCTTGCCTACATACAGCGTCATCCTGGTAGGAGGACAGAAAAAAGTGGAGAGAGATGAGTGATGGTGGCAGGCAACTTCCGTTGCTGCTACAGCCATGTCCTTGGCCAGATGACTTGTTTTGGCCCTTGAGACAGAAGTAGATGTGACATGGAGACTTAAAAAGTGGGCATGGGGCTTGTTCTTTTGTGTTCTCTGGAGTCCTGAGACCACCATCTGAGGATGCCAGGTTAGCTGCCAGACCATGAGAGATTTTATCTCATAGTCCATCAATTATGAGGCAGGTGAGACCAGGATTGCATCCAGACTCAGCCAAGCTCCCAGTGACTGCAGATATTAACTAAGACTAGAAAAACCACCCAGTTGACTCACAGGACCTCAAAAAATAATCAACATGTGTTGTTTTGAAGCACAAATATTTGGGGATGATTTGTTATGCAGCCAAAACTAACTGATACAAAAGTTACAGTCATGATTTCTAGATCAGACTATCCAGGCCTCTTTTTTTTTTTTTTTAAGACTAGGTCTCGCTGTTTTTGCCCATGGAACTGCAGGCTCACTTTGCCCAGGGTACCACAGACTCAAGCAATCCCCAGCCTCAACTTTCCAGGTAGCTGGGATTACAGGCACACACCACCACGCCCAGCTATTTTGGGGGGACTAGGTCTCACTACGTGCCCCCGGTGGGACTTGAACCGCGATCCCTGCCCCCGGCCGTGATTTCCTAGGCTGCCACCTACAGGCATGCATCACCATGCCCGGCCCTATCCAGGCCTCTTTTAAGAGCTCAATTTTCTAAATCTGAGCTCATCACCTCATTCTTTCCCTACTCCTCCTCAAGTGCTCCCAGCCACTGAGAACAACAGCATGCATGGGCTTCTAGAAACCTAAGCATGACCTTTGGCTCCTTGTTCACAATTAGCAAATTCTGCTTTTTCCTACTTTTCCCCTCTCCCTCCCTGCCTTTTCCTCTTAATATCTCTTAATTTCCCCTAATTTTTATCTGTAATGTTTTCACCTTAGTTTAAAGGGCCTTGCCGAGTGAATGCAATCTTTTGTTAGTATGCATTCCTTCCCAATACTACTCTCTGACAGTCTACATTGCAAACAGAGCTGTTTTCTTCAAGATGAATCAATTTAAAAAAATCAATTCACTGTTTTTCTTAAAAGGCAGAACCTCCAGAGAATTCTTAGTCTTAGGAGAAAATGTCCAAATCCTTTAAATAATCCTACAAGATCCCTGCATAACTTAATAACCTCATACCTTATTCCCTGCTCAGATCAATGCTCCAGCCTTATTTAATTTCTTTCTCTTTCTGGTTCTTGTTTTTTTATTTCCTCTCCCTTCCTTCCCTTCTCTCAGTTCAGATGTCCCTTCCTTCAGGAAGCCTTCCCAAATGCCCTTGAGAAGCATCTACTTTCTTTTTTTTGTTTCTTTTGAGACTTGGTCTCGCTATTTTTGCCCATGGAACCGCAGGCTCTTGTTGCCCGGGGTACCACGGACTCAAGCCATCCCCAGCTTCAGCTTCCCAGGTAGCTGGGATTACAGGCACGTGCTACCACGCCCAGCTATTTTTTTTTTTGGAACTAGGCCTCGCTACGTGCCCCCAGTGGGACTCGAACCGCGATCCCTAGCCCCAGCTGCTTCATAGGCTGAAGCTTATAGGCACGAGCCACTGTGCCCGGCAAGAAGCCTCTACTTTCAATTCAGACATCCTTCCTATAAACCCCCATGGCACACCGAGGCTTCCCTAATCTCATCCTTTTTCACACTTTACACACCTATCTCCCCTACTAGTCCTTAAAATTTCTGTAGTTAGAAACATTGACTGTATTACTGTACATTCAGAGTCCAGCAAGTGACTGGTACATAGAAGCACTCAATGAATCCTTGTGGAGTGAACTGAATGGCTGAGCTGTCCTGGACATTTCCGGTCTGTCTCCTGGCTCTTAGAAAGTGTGATGTCTAAGGTCTGGGTGGGGCACAGCGCCAGTGTAGCAGGACAGGTATTGGCTGCAGCACTGGAGTGGAGACCTGGAGAACTCCTCCCAGGTCCCATTTTATTCTTGGAACACTGGGGTTACCCAGAAGACCCTGGGAGCACATGGGGGTGGCGCAGGGCACTGGTCAGTTGCCATCTTGGTAAATAACCCACTTGAATATGTGACCCTGGTTCAGTTGTCCTGGTGTGTCATGGGCCTGGGTTGCAACCTTCCAGGGGGTTCCTCCCCAGTCCCCAGGCAGGGGCACCTACGTCAGCGGGGTGTCCAAGGCAGAGAAGTGGGTGGCCGTGTCCTGGGGGCCTGAGGCAGGCAGACGAATGTGGCCCCAGCGGAGGACGAGGAAGTGCAGAGTATCCCGAGCCAGAGTGAGGTGGGGCAGCTGGCGCAGGCTGTCCTGATGCCAGGTGTAGATGCCCATCACAGGCACGCCCAAGTCCTGTGTCCACAGCACCGTCCCACTTTCCGGGTCTACGCTGAGCAGCAGGCCCATCCCACAGGATGCCAGGTAGCTCGTGTCTGCTGGGAAAGGTGGCTGGGGAGACGGACCAGGGAGCTCCCGCATGGGGGCCCGGCAGAGCGTAGGGAGCTGGTGGGGCTTCTCTGTGGATGGGCCGTCAGGGGAGCTGCTCAGGTATGGGGGGAGTTTCAGGTGAGGAGGATTAGTAAGCTAGGAAAGGTCATTCTGAGTTCACTGGTCACTTCAATAAGGTAGGGATTCAGTCAGGGTCCAATGGGAAGCTGTGTAGGATAGAGGGGTGACTTGATAGCACCCAAAGGTGACTGGGACATACAAATCCCTCTCAGTCATTTGTGATTGACCACTTAGGATGCGGGGTCACCCAGGTCACCCAAGAGGCATCAATCAGGGTGACCTGGAGGTACATGGGTCACTGACAATCATATACATATGGGGGGCAGTCAGCATTTTTCAGGGTGTCACCTCTGATGTGCCAGGGCTACCAGCATGACTTCCCATGTGCGGTGATGGATTTAGGGCATGAGGGGTTCCTTAGGGGCACCTGCAAGGTCACTCAGACAGTTGGGCAGGACAGTCATAATATCAAGGGGGGGAGTCAGGGCTATCTGGGGGTCAGTCTTGGAGAAGGTCATTAGAGTTATCTGTCAAGGGTCATTCAATCTGTGGGGGTCAGTGAAGCTATGCAGCCACTGCTGAGTGTGTGCAGAAGGTCACCTGGGGCATGGGGAATCCTCCAGGGTTCCCCACTTGGGCTTACTTGGAACATGAAGAAGTGAGGATGGTGAGGGCTGCCCAGGATACCTGAGAGTCAGTCTGTGTGTGGAGGGGCATTCAAGTTCACCCATCCAGGGAGTTTCGAGGGAGCATGTGGGCTCCCTTGTCAGCTGAGGTGGATCAGAACGTGGTGGGGATTTGGTCATGGCACTCAAGGTTTCCTGAATTGGGAGTGTTGTTTCTAAGTGGGGCCAGAGAACGGGGACACTCACATTTCCCACGAGAACCGTCCATGGCGGGTGCTGAGTAGCGGCGGTAGGTGATGTTCCAGCGCAAGGCAGGGGCCCTGGGGTCATGCATGGTGACTGTGTACTCTGGGGATGCCAAATAAGGAGGCTGCTGAGAGCTCCCCCATGATGCTCCTCTCACCCTCACCCCAGGCTGCCACCTCGCAGAGGAAGACTGTCCCCAACACCCAGTCTAGTGGTCAGAGTCTGTAAGCATCACAGGGGCAGAAACCAGACTTGTTTTGGTTACTACTGTAGCCCCAGCTCCTTGTTCAGTGCTCAGCGAGATGTTTGTTGACTGACAGATTGATGAACTGGCCTGGATTCCAAAGGCCAGGCCTGGGTGGCTGCCCAGAGTATGAGGAGCTGCTGAGACTTGACTCACGTGTTCGGCCAATGTAGAGGCGGGGGGTAGAGGGACCCTCTGTGGTCAGTGTCATCTGTGTCTCCCCTGACTCA
The DNA here is from genome assembly GCA_004024945.1 of Uropsilus gracilis. Lineage (NCBI taxonomy): Eukaryota > Metazoa > Chordata > Mammalia > Eulipotyphla > Talpidae > Uropsilus > Uropsilus gracilis. Next base: position 4,083 of record PVHY01025011.1, on the reverse strand, counting down.
GGGTCCACCACAAACCAGGCATCCTGCTTCCGGCCTGCAGCGTGGAAAGCATGTCACACACATGGGACAGGGTCTGTCCTTCTGTGTCCTGCTGTCTGGTCCCAGTCCCACAGGCTGGAAGACACTCACCTGTGTAGAAGACGCCATCTGAGCTGCGACACGGGGAGGCGTGCACCAGCTCTGGGATGGTGAAGGGCAGTTTCTAAGAAGGAAAAATTCCAGGAGGGAGTCAGACCAGAGAAATAAATGAATCCTATTCATTAGACATGATGATTATAGTCTCTGTGTCAGAGAGGTTAAGCAACTTGGCTAACATCACACAGCTGGTGCACGGTGGGGCCAGGCCTTGAACTCAGATGGTTGGGTCCCAGAGCTAGCACACTCACCCGCTTGCATGCATGACCTCCTGAGCACCTGCACAAAATCCACACCCAGTGCCAGGGTGACACTGAGCCACCACCACACACAGAGATGCCAAAGGCGTCAGCAGCCTTGCAGCCTTGGGGAGGCGGGTGGAGTTGTTTCCAAAGTAGAGGCTACCCCAGAGACACGGTGGCCCAAGGTCATGGTGACTGATTCAGACCCCGGGCCAGGAGAACAAGTAAGGATGCTATCGGGGACAGCTGACAAAATTAAGGTAGGCGGTGGATTTCAGTAATGATATCACATGGATGTTTGAGTTCTGAACTTCAGTCATTTATCTTCAGGCAATATAGGAGTGAGTCCTTGTTCTTAGGAAAATAGGCTGATGCAAGGAACAAAAGGGCATCGTGTCTGCTGCTGCTCGCTCTTTTTTTTTTTGGAGACTAGGTCTTGCTATGTTGCCACGGGGACTGCAGACTCAAGCGATCCCCAGCGTCAGCCTCCCAGGTAGCTGGGATTACAGGTGGCCGCCATGGTGTCCAGCTGCTTTTTCGAGACCGAGTCTTGCTATATTGCCCCGGGGTAGTCTCAAACCCGCAAACTCAAGGGTTCCCAAGCCTCTTGCCTCCCAGTGCTTGGACAACAGGTGCGCGCCACCACACCTGGCTTGCTACTCACTCTTAACTGGTTTAGAAAAAGCACTTTTAAAGTAAACATAGCAATTCTCTCTCTCTCTCTCTCTCTCTCTCTCTCTCTCTCTCTCCCTCTCCTTCTTCCTCTCTCTCCCTCTCCCTCCCTTTCTCAATAAGGCCAAGCTGATCAAGATGTTAAAAATGGGTGTGTCTGAGGAAAGGGAGTAAAGAATTTCTCTGTATCAGTCTTGCGACTTTCCCTATGTTTGAAATTATAGCAAAAAGGGGGAGGGAGGGTGAACTCGGGGCAGGGATGAGCACAAGAGATTAAGATGATGTTCCCGGGTGACATGGTGGGCAGGCGCCCAGAAGGACTGAAGGAAGGAGCAGGGACTTCCAGGGGTGAGCCCTGGCTGGATAGGAAAAGCAGTCCTTCCAGCCAGGTTGGTCTGGCAGGGCTGGCTATGGGGGTGCTCGAGGCAGGTGTGGGGGCTAAAGAGGGCCCTCCTAGAGCGTCTTCGTTTGTACATTCCTCTCCTAGTTAATGAGCACTTCTTGCCACCTCGGTGCCTGGCTCCCCTGCGTGGAGGGCACTTATCTGTACATCGAGGATGGTAACAAACCGTACACTGTGGTACCAGGGGTTGTGTGCGCGCTAAAAAGCACACTCGAGAACTAGGAGCCAGAGCTAGTTGAGATGCTGTTTTCCAGAAGGTGGCTGTGGGGACCAGAAGCAGCCACACGAGGGCGTGCGCCACCGCCACAGGTCTGGGCAGAGCGGGAGGCGGCTGTGCACCGTGGTCCCTGGTCCGTCCTGTCTGGGGAATCCTGCGGGGTGAAGAGGGCCAGCACGACTGGAAGCTGGTGGGTTTCCAGGTGGCCTAGGGGCCTGGGGGCCGTGGGGTTTGGATTTTACATTGAGACCAGAGGCGGGGAGGGGAACCCTTCTCTTCCATGTTCGGGTTCTGGGCTCTTGATTACATTTCCTTTACTGCTTAAAGGAGGTCTGGCCGGGACTTTTGCTTTAGCCCATGGGGGCGAGCAGAAGAGACACGTGTCACTCCCGGTGGAAGGGCCTGTGGGTGACTCGTTACATTCTCCTTTTGGCCTAGTTGATGGAGACCCCGCAACCGAGAGGGGCGGAGCTGTGTGCAGCCGAGGGGCTCAGGGTGTTGATTCAGGGAGCCATGGTTTCCAGGACTCAGAGACAGGCTCTGCTCCAGGCTGCAGAACCCTTCTGGTAATGCCCGGAGCCAGCATATTCATTATGCTGGCCACTGTGGGCATGCACATGCGCAAGATGGGGCTGGCCAGGGGAACACGGACTCAACCCATGGGGCCTGGTGCGTTTTGTGGGGACACCTGGACTTTATTCCAGATGCAGGAGGAAAGGATGTGACGTGCTGAGGGAACTCCTGTGTCCCCAGCTGAAGTGCCAATGCCCCATCCCCACTATTACGGCCGCCTAGAGGCTTAGGTCAGGGTCTTGTGATGCCTGTGCTCAGGCTCCCAGTGGGGTTGGGGTGATGGGATTCGGGTGAGATCAAGGCATGTTTTCTGGGGCTCCTCTCTGCCCTTCCCCCAATCCTCAGGTCCTGTCCAGTGACCTCTCCACACCCTCCTCAGCTCCAGGTTGTGTTGGCTACTCCCCTCCCCCTGAACTTGACACCCCACTGTGGGCCACAGGCCACTGCCCCAGCCTCATGGCTCCTGCAAGCTGCTCCTGCCTTCCTAATCCCTTAGGAAAACTTCCTCAAACGCTCCTCTTTAAGGGCAGCATTTCCCACTCTCGGGACCTTGCTCGACTCACACTAATTTTCACGAATATAGTTTCCTCAAACACATGCTTAAGATCTTCCTGAAGTTGGGGCTGGGCACGGTGGCTCGTGCCTGTAAGCTTCAGCCTATGAAGTGGCCGGGGCTAGGGATCGCGGTTCGAGTCCCGCCTGGGAGCAAGACCTAGTTCCAAAAAAATAGCTGGGCGTGGTGGTGCGCGCCTATAATCCCAGCTACCTGGGAAGCTGAGGTTGGGGATGGCTTGAGTCTGTGGTACCCCGGGCAATGAGAGCCTGCGGTTCCACGGGCATAGCGATACCTAGTCTCAAAACAAAAACAAAAACAACAAAACAACAACAACAAAATAAACCTCCCTGAAGTAGAAGATGGCAAGAAAGGGCCATAGCTTCCCCCCCACACACCCTTTTGGGGGCAGCTCTGCAGAAGCTCCTCCCCTCCTCTCTGCATTGGGCTGACCTGGGCTGAAGAGAGTATAGGGGGCACTAGTGGCAAAGTGGGCACCTGGGTGCCTGGGCGCCTGCTGGGGACAGACACATGGCCCGGCTGCTGGTGTCACAAGCCACCGGCCATCAGTCACCTTTCAGTGACCACAGACCCTTGAGCAAGCTGGGGGAGACCACCCGGCCCAGGGCAGCTTAACTGCCCCCCTGTGCAGTGTAAGTGAGAGAGGCTGGGTTTTAAGCTGCTGCATCTGGGGTGGTTTGTCACTGAACACCAGCTGATAACTAGGTTTCCCCTTTAAACCCTCAAAGGCCTTTTCTCAAAGGAAAAGTGATATTGTCAGGGGCCTGACAATTTCCCTGAACTACAGACACAGCCAGAGGCACCCCCATCACCCCCTTTCACCCCTATTGGTCCCTCTAGGTGGGGTTCAGAGCCCCAGATCAGTCCCCTGCAGGACCCCAGAATCTGACCACGCTGGCCCGTACCCCTGTGCTCTGAATAGCTGCCCTCTCCCATCCGGGTACTATGAAAACACACCATTAGTCCCTGTTGCTTCTGGGTTCCCAAGATGTACAGGCTGCCATCGGCTGGGTCTGACAAAAAGGCTGTTCTGTGGAGCAGAGAGGAACAGAGGGAGGCTGGGTGTGTCTGCCCCCCTGTTTCATGAAGGCCCCTTTCCTTCCAACTTCACCACTGGAAGAAGCCCACCCTGGCAGGAGGCACCGCAGAGCTCCAGGTCCCTTCTCTGGCTTCCAATAAGCCAACTACCCTGCACACCAACTCCCTCTCCACAACCATGGCCCCCACCTCCCCCTGAGCCCTCCTTCAAAGACTGCGGGTTCACTTA
>PVHY01025010.1:0-18880 GCA_004024945.1 Uropsilus gracilis | reverse complement strand
AAAAAAAAAAAAAAAAAAAAAAAAAAAGACTGAACATCTACCAACAAGGCTTGCTATATTCTAGGATCACAGTCCCTCACCCAAGAAAAGGGCATTGCCACAGAAAACGAAGAGACCAAAGGACTTAACATAGATCAAAAAACAACAAGGAGAGGGTCTGGAGTAAACAGAGGGTTGTCAATAAGGGGTGGGGGGAGGCTCTCCAATAATCATTTGCCTATACTGTAAAATCTAAAGTATGAATAAAATTAAAATTAAAAAAATTAAAATAAAATGCTAAGATTTGGGGACTATTTGTTTCTCAGCATAACCTAGCTAAGTAATCAATACAGATGACTAACAGCTCTTCTATGACCCTCTTTTCACTGTCTCTTATAATATCTCTTTGTGCTGAGTCCCAAACAGCTTGGAATGCATGCACGAGTCCTTCAGGAGACACTCCAGGAAAAAGGGCTCTCCATGACACATCCCTAAGAACTACTCCAACCTGACCTTTTCTGATTCCCTTCAGTGATCACCGTTGGTGGCCCATCCCTAAGCTTTGTCCTGCTAAGCTCCCTTCCCCTGCTGCCAACCTCTTATATGGTTCCTGGTAGAATGGCCCAAGCCCAGCTATCTTCTAAGATGTCTATCCAGTTCATGGGCAACTCAGGCAATTTTGCTGTGCCAAACTGCTGTGCCCTCTCTCCAACTTAATGCCACTCTGCTCCAACTTAATTCCACTGCTGCCATAACAAATTACCGTGACAGCTTAAAACAAAACAAGTATATTAGCTCACCACTCCAAAGGTTAGATGTCCAGCATAGATCTCACTGAACTAAAATCAAACTGTCAACAAAACTGTGTTCTTCTCTGAAGACTCTAGAAGAGAATCTATTTCCTTGCTACTCCCTCCTCCATTTTCTAGGTCAGCAATGTCAAGTCAAGACCCTATCACACCCATAATTTTTCATGCCTCTTCTTCCAGTCATTCCAGTCATTCCATCTCTCCCACATGGCAGCCAGGAAAGGGTATCTGCTTTCAGGGATTTATTTGATTAGCTGGGGTCCAACTGGATATTACACCCAAAGATAATTTCTTTGAAAATGCATGTACCCTGAAATACTGAAATATTTCTATTTTTTTGAAATATAAGGCACTTTAATTTTTTTAATTTTCTAGTAATCACATTAAAATAAGCAGAAATAAACAGATGAAATTAAGTTTACATTTCATTTATATATTCAGCATTATATTTCATAGAGCTCAATATAATCAAAATATTATTTCAACATATAATCAATACAAAAAATGATATAGTTTACATCCTTCTATTGTGCTAAATCTTTGCAATTCAGCATGTATTTTATACTCAGCACATTTCACTCTGGACCAGGTGTATTTCAAATACTCAATAGCCAATTGAAGTTGATGGCTACCATATTGAATAGTTCCACATCTAGACTTCCATTAGTATATGCTAGATCAACTTGGACCAGGAGTAGTGCAGTGATAAGTAGCAGTGGAAGAACCTATTCAGTTTCTGGAAGATTATCTAATACCTCATGATCTTTAGTATTCTTTATATACAAGTGTTTTTCTGCCTCTTATATTTTCTTCATAACGGTTCATTCCCAGACATTGGGAAAATCACATTCACCAAACTCTTAAACATTAAAAGTGCTTAGCTCCTTAGTCTGTATTAATACAAACTGCTATTACCCCATATAATGGCATAAATGGAGGCAGACACACAATAAGTTCCAAAAAAGAACTTATTAAATGAATTTGCTTTACTTAGTCCGCAAGCAGAATTTTCTATCAGGCAATACTAACTCCAGGCCCAGTGTCAGGCTCTGAATAAAACTCAAAGTACTCTTTCCCATACATACAGAGGGTCTGGTCCTGGGCACTGACCACACAGGGTGATCAACAGGAATGTACTTACACTCCACAAGAAAGCAGAGGGGAGAATTAGTCTAGAATGAAAGCTAGATCCCTTGGCTCAATGTACAAAATCACAGCCCACTGAGGACTGAGAAAATCAATGGAATGTAAAAGTCAAAATTAGAGGGATATAGCCAGCCTAAATCGCAAGGAAGGCTAGAGGCAGGGTAAGCCCTGTGTCATGAGAGACTCAGGGTCTCATGGTCTAGGCATCTCAGGTGAGGGAAGTTGGTCCCCTCCACCATGTGGGCCAGTGTGAGAGTTAGGCTGCCTCTGCTTGGGGTCCCAGGTTAGAGGAGGGGAATGCAAGGCTCCACCTTCACTGATCTGGTCTCATTCCAGTCCCAGTCAGACCAAAAGTAAGAGCTGGGCATCCTACTACAGCCTACATCCTGAGCAAAGGGCCCCAGCCCACCCTCCACAGTCTGTACTAATACATATTACTCATCCCCTATAATGCCAAATATAGGGACAGACACACAGGCCTAAGCCAAGGGCCAGGAGACCCACCTGATGGAGTCTGTCCCCACAAGGGGAACTTCCCCATTGACTTTGGCTGGTAATTGAGTTCCCAGCACCAGAATTAAAGGACTCGGAAGTAGCATCATGTGACAGTCATAAGAATGAATGGGAAAATCAGTGTGAATTAAGTGGCATGGAACCCAGAGCCCACACTGGTCTCCAACACCATAGGAATTTCCAGAATCAAGGGATCCAGAGAAAAAGCCCACACACCTGCCCTACAAGAGGTTCCTGAATGACTCAGCCTACTACCTGCCTCCTGGGGATTTGAGCATCCTGGTCCTTTGCAGTCCAGTAGTGCAGGTCCTCACCCAGGAAGAGTACAGTTTTCCAGGAAAGACAAGAGCAGTGGGGCTGACCACTAATCTATGACCTGGAGCAAGAGAGGAGTTAGAATGATGGGAGCAGAGGGGAAAGACACAGGGAAGCAAGAGGGTGGTAAGTGGTAGATTATTGGTGGGAGAACTGCACCTAAGGTTAACAATATCTATGCAAAAATAGTCACCTTTCTTACATCTAATGATGTAAGAAAACAAAAAAAAAAGATTAACTAAATAAATAAGTCACATTATACACTTTAAAAATTAAAAACAAATAAAATAAAAGGCACATAAAAGTCACTTCATCCTTTGTCACACAGACAGAGAACCTGAAGAGTGGAATAGAAGGGACATGCAGAATCAGAAAGGGCAACCCCAGGTTCCCTGACACAGAACTAGGATGCAGTTCTAGAAGAGACTCAGAAATGCTCCCGTGGCTTTTCATGGAAAGGGAAAGCGATGTTCTAACTTGGAAGGCAGAGGACTTATGAGAGTGTGTTTTAAAGTTGTCGTTTTGACACCCCCCACATGGTCTTGAGACAGCCCCCTCCCTTTAAGTTCGCATTAGGAAAATAAGGAGCAGAATCCAAGCAAATGAAACACAGCTGAGCTTCTAGCAAGTTTCGTAACATCATGCAGACCACCCAGCACAGACCCATTTTTCAGAGAGAAAATGGAATTGGTGTAAGACCCTCCCCCCAGCATATTAGCAGCAGATCCTCACTTAGCAATTTTTTTCCCCATGCCAGGAAGCATATCCCCAGATAACAGCATCACTGCCTCTTTATTCTACATTTCCAAGTAGGGGCAACTGCCATTACTTTGGAAGTCAGAAGGGGAGTAGGGGCATCTGGAACATGGCTGGGCAGCCAGTTGATTTTACTAAGTGGGGCTTTGATGTTCAGGGGGAAAAATGAGAGTTCAAGGGCCAGGTTGGGGTGCAAGCTGGCAGCCAACAATCAAGTCTGGAAGAAAATGCAAATGAAATGCAACCAAGGAGAAAAAATGCTGAGACCTGAGACTGGTTCCACAGCACACTCTCACACACACACATACACACACACACACACACACACACACACTCCGCTTCAGCCTCACATCCCACATCATTCAATTCCCTTGCGTGTTCTAAACCTAGATGATCAGATAATAAGAGGTTGAGTGGTATGCATAACATCAAGTTGATTAAATTTGTTTACTGATAATTCTTTCAGGTTCCCATGAATATCGTGTAATTTCCTTGCTGTATTTCAAACAGATTTGGGCTAATGCATTATTGACAGCACCCTTGCAGACCATCTCGACAATGTCATTCAGGATAATTATTTCACAACAGATTTCCAGAGCCCCTGGTTCCTGTTGGGATTCACTTGGGCATAAATTACAGAGCCGAATATTTAATCAGTGTCCCCATTAGAACCCCGTGGCTTATTTTTAGGAATTGAGGAGGGAGAGCGGGTGGGGGAGAGAGTATTTGTATTATTACAGCATGAATACATTTCTTCTGTTCTGGGTGAATATTTTTTTTCCTCCCAAAGCTCAACCAAGCTGAAAAACAGCCTGAAGCTTCCTTGCCTTTTTTAGAAATAAACACAAGCATTAATCTTTTGACTGCATTAAATTAAATATTAATGTTAACGGATCACATAATGTGAAGTTAAAAAAACGATTAACATTTACACCACATTCTCTCTCCATGGCTTTTCTGTTACACAAATTAGTCCCTCTCTTAAGTAGTAATGCCCAAGCAATGGCACCTTGGAAAGGCAGGACCAGTGGGCAGGAGCTGAGTGATTGGGCATTTCTACAGGAGAAGGGGAGAGGACCAAGGAAGTGTCAATGGACAGCCAATGACCAGACCTGCTTGCCCACTGGGGTAATTCAGTTGTAGCTGAGGTGCGGTGTAACTGCTCCCTTGCAAGGAATAATCTCAAGGCTAATTAGCAATAGCAAGGGGCACTGTCCCGGGATCTGGCAGTGTTTACATTTCCGGCTATTTGTGTTGTTCAAGCAGCAGAATTAATCAAGCAGTAAGCCTGTGCTGGGCACCGACTCCTAGCCGACCAGTGATGCCTCAGCTGCCTGCCTCCCACTGCAATTGCAACTGTGCCACCATCTCACCCCAGAAAGCTATCACATCAGGCTGCTTGGAGCCTCCTGACTGCTTTATTCAGCCACCTTCCCCAACCCTTCACTCAGCCACCTTCCCCAACCCTTCACACACTGACATTCTCTGTAGCTTGAGGTTGGCCATCACCCCACCTTTTACAGGATGTGCCCCTTGGGTTTTTTTTTTTTTTGAGAATTTCTCTGAGCCCTCTTTTCACTTGAGATGCTATATTTAACCCACCACCTTGCCCATCAAAAGCTACCAGGCAATCTAAGTCCCCTCCAACCCTTTCCTTCCCCTCCACCTCTGACTGTGGACTCCAGCTCTGACTCTCTCTCCACCTCCGCAATACCTCTCCCATTGCCTAATTCAAACCCATCAAGTGTCCCTAGCCCTACTGCGTCCCCTGTTTGTCCCTGTCCAAGCTCTCCCTGCAGCTTCAGGTTTCTCACCTTGCCACTGCCAGAAAGGCCAAAAAGGTTAATTCAGCTCTTCCACTGGCACCTCAGTCTTCAGCAAAAAAATCTCCCTGCAGTCTACCAGAAAGAGGTTCTTCTTAACTGCCAGACTGCACCATGTCTCGCTCTGGCCACACCCTCCCAAATACCCCTTTTTGGCCATATGAGACTCATCAACATATAAATAATTTCAGTCTGCAGAGAAGAGAAATGAGAGCAAGAGACCTTTAAGCCCTTACAAAATATGACTGTAGAGACAGGAATGATGGTGCGTGCCTGTAATCCCAGTGCTGGGAGGCTGAGGTCAGGGATCACTTGAGTCCGTGGGTTCAAGACTTCCCCGGGCAACATAGCGAGACCTAGTCTCTAAAAAATAGCTGGGCGTGGTGTTGCACACCTGTAATCCAAGTTACCTGGGAGTCTTAGGCTAGGGATCACTTGAGTCCATGGGTTCGGGACTAACCCAGGTAAAAAAGCAAAATAACGAGACCTAGTCTGTAAAAAAAAAAAAAAAAAAAAAAAAAAAAAAAGACTGCCCTCCGATAATTTGCAATAAGGTGGGTGTTCCCAAGGAATCCAAATCCTGGCTCTCCACTTAGAGGAGGAAATTGACTATCTCTTTCTCTGCCTGGGCTTCTTGATTTGCAAGAATAAAGAGATCCAGCCCCCTAGGGTCAGTCTGGGGACCTTGATGATGGAGAGGCATTGAGCTACCTTGAAGGAAATCTCCTTGAAAGATTTCAGCAGGCAGAGAAGGTTCATTTTATTCATTTGAGTTGGCATTTGGCAATGAGAAAAGGGAAATGAGACCTGCTCATGGCAGAAAATCTCAGGTCCCAGAGGCATCTTTCTCCTCCCCTCCAAGAGTTAGTTCACATCTCAGTCAAATTCCCAAGACAGCAGCTGTCTACAAATTATTTTAACTCTCAGCTGGACAAAGTAAGGAAAGTTCCTTGTACCATAAAAGGTAACACCCATTCCCCCGCCTAAGTAGAAAATAACCAACTTGTTTCCACCATTCATTGCACAGGATTTGAAGTAGTAAACTGAGTTCCAAGCCCAGCCCAGCCATTTACCAATGATGTGATCTTGGAGAGTAGCTTGGAAGAAACGAGTCTCCATTTCTTCATGTGTTAAGAGGCTAATAATAAGTCCCCTCACAAGCAAGCGAGAAATCATGTATGAAGAAGGGCATGTGAAAGGGGAGCCCTGTCCATGGGGTTGATAGTGTTCCAGCATAGCTTCCCTCCTCTTCCTCCTGCCACTTCTGGGGTTCTGGACTCTGCAATGGAAGAGATGGGCATGTCCATGGGAGCCCACGTGTGGCTAGTTTCTCAACTGCCTACAAAGCACAGCCCTATCCTCCGGAGCTCCCCTCCTCAGCTTAGTTCACAGCCCGGGACCTCTGTGCCAACCACTTGTCTTTGAAAAGTGAAAACAGAGGAGAGGTCTAGGCCATTTGTGAGTAATGGCAACCTCTGCCTGCACCTGCTGCTACACTTGCTTCCTTCTCTCTCAAATACCTCACCACCTCATGCATTGAGTTGCATCCTCAGCTGCCAGTACTCCAAGGATCAAAACATTAGTAGGGCAGACAGGATTTTGGCTCTTTATTGCAGTTGCATTTTCATTTTTTGAGTAGCACATGCATTAAAAACTCAAAGAGTCCCAAAGGGAAGATAGTGACAAAAAAGTCTCATAATCATCCATCCAACCCCAGTCCCTGTGGTATCCTTCCCAAGAAGCATATACTATAGCCAGAGATACTTTACCTATTTTCAAGCATTTGTATGTTTTACACAAAGTTTAGCATATTATACATATTGTTCCCTGCCTGGGTGTTTCATTTAATATATCTGAGATTGATCTATATCATTGCATACATATTCTCTTTCTTTCTAACAGTGCCGAGTATTTTATTGCATGGATGCATCATAATTTATTTAACCAGGTCCCACCCACCAGCAGGCAGCCACCTGAGGGCTGCCTGAGTTCCCGGGTCCCTAGCTGTCCAAGCTCCCTTGCCAGCAGGGAGCAAAGGGGGGTCAAGGTTCCTGGGTAAGCGCCTTGAGCTGGGTGAGCCCTGGAGGGGGATGGGGTGAGGGTTATGGTGGCCCCATACACCAGCGGGTGGCTGCTGCACAGGGCAGCCATCTGCAGCCCGGATCGGCAGAGCCATGTTGCCCTTTGCTCCTAGCCCAAGGAGAGCATGGAAGGGCGCATGTTCAGCCCTCTGGGCCTGCCCCGGCGCAGGGAGATACCGTCATGTGGGCAAGGGAGAGGGGATGGGGGGGAGCCTCTTCCACTTCTCTCTCACTCAAATTAAACTTCAGAGGATCAAGAACATGCACAACACAAAGCCCATCTTAGAATGGGTGAGGGATCATGCAAAATTCCAGCCCACAAGCCTGAGTTGGACACAGCAGATAAACAACTGAGAAAACCAGTGCATGCGAGACAAGAGAAACAACTGTAGAGACACAATGTCACCATGCGCACGTATGTGCTCACCGGGCCCGGATGACCCAGGACCTCATTTTGGAGATGCCTTCTAGGAAAGCAACATCCCCTCCCCCACACTATGGGAGAGGAGAGGAAGACCAAAGATGAGGTAATCGGCCCCACATCAAAACTGCAATCTGAGGCAGAGGAAATGATCTACAAAGGCCATTCACAGATGCCTGTATTCACAGAGAAACTTCTTCACTGACACTGGCTGGGGCAAGACCCCCTAAATCTGACACCAGAGTCATAAGGTAAAGTAGCAAAGCAGCAGAGATGGGATGGGAGATGATGGCCTGCAGCAAGAAAACATGGACGATCACAAATGAATACAGAATGGCCACCTAACGCAAACATAAGACTGAAAACCTACAAGTAAGGCTTGCCTGGTTCCAACACAGACCCTCACCCAGTGAAAGGATACTGCCACGGGAAAGAAAGAGATTAATGGACTTAGCACAACTAGTAAACAACAAAGAGTGGGGTTTGAGAGAAGGGAAGGGGCACCAGAGGGAGGAAGGAGGGGGAGGTATCCCAAAAAGCACAGAGGTTGTAATCTAAAGAACAAAATAAATAATATAAAAATAAATAAAAATAATGCTATAATAAAAAGAATAATAATTTATTTAACCAGTATAGTATTTGTAGACACATAGCTGCTTTCAGTCTGATGATTGAAAATCAGTGCTGTAGCAAGTCACTTACAAGCACATCATGGACACACCAGGGTCCACAGAGTACCCACAGAGGCTATCTACTCCAGTCCATGTGCTAATACCACCTCCTCTTTGAAGCCATCTAATGGATAAGAAGACTATGTCCAAGGGCCAAGCACGGTGGCTTGTGCCTATAAGCTTCAGCCTATGAAGCGGCCAGGTAACCTAACAGGATCACGGTTCGAGTCCCCCTTGGGGCCCGTAGAGAGACCTAGTTCCAAAAAAATAGCTGGGTGTGGTGGTATGCGCCTGTTATCCCAGCTACCTGGGAAGCTGAGGCTGGGGATTGCTTGAGTCTGTGGTACCCCTCGGGCAACAAGAGCCTGCAGTTCCACAGGCAAAAATAGCAAGACCTAGTCTCACAAAAAGAAAGAAAACTATGTCCAGAGAGGTTTTAGTGATTTATCCAGAGATGCTCAGTTAAGTGATGACAAAGTACAGTGATGAGCCCAAGTTTTTCTACTTTGTGGAATTATTTGAACTTGTAGTTACGTAATCATTCCAATGCTCTATTTCACATGTGGGGAAACTGAGGCCCTTGAAAGCAAAAGCACCTACTCAAAATTATCTGGTGATTCTCAAACTTGAACATTAACTTGAATTGGCTTGTTAGAACAGTGCTGGTTCCCTTGCTCCGAGGTTTCTGATTTAATGAGTCTGTTTCAGGTCTTAGGATCTGCATTTCCAAATGTCTCCAGATAATGCTGAAGCTGTTGATGCAGAGACCACTCTTTGAGGACCACTGTCCTAAAATCAGAATGTTTCAGGTGATGCAGAGAAAGCTGTGTGGGTTCTGGCCTTCTACCTAGTCATCTAGCTAATTATATACATCCATGACTTGAATGGAGCAGAGCTGCTTTTTTTATTTTCCAGTTGTATGAATAAGGTGAGTTTTGGTTTTTTTACTGAGATTCTACTGCTTAAATGGTGTTTCTTGGAAACAACAGGTCATTATTACAGAGGGTCTTATCACTTGGTAATGAGAAGCTCCTTTCATTTCCCTGGAGCATGGTGGTCACCCACTACGAAGTGTAGGGGGGGGGTGGTAAAACCCCTGGGAGAACAGCTGTGCTATGACAGCAATCAAAGGGCATTTTAGACCGGTGTCTTCCCCACTGGACATCCTGTACCATACAGAGGAGGGCACGAAGATGAGGGGCATCAAAACCCAAGGGTGCCCCCAGAAGGCAGCACATCAATTTCCCAATATGGCCACACTGCTCACTCTCCCTACACCCAGCAATCTTTGCTCTGACTCACTGACTACTTAGACAGCTGAATTCAGCCAGCAATATGAAATGTCCCTTCAAAGGCAGGGATAGGTCAACTCTACTGATTCCCTTACTCTCCTCTCCCACCCCAGATCTGTCAAACAGCCTGTCATTGTCCATTTCGAGATCTGGGTCTCAAAGTCCAGAAATTCAAGTCCCTTTCTGAACAGGAAGCACAAAACCACCAGCCAATTTCCAGAAACTTCCTGGAAATACGCCACGTAGGATTTCAAAATCATCATGGTTCACTGGATGGAGACTCTTGAAGATCTCTAGCATTCATTGTTGACATGATTGATTTATGACAATCCCACAACTGCCTTCCTATTATGTTATATCCTACTGTGTAAATCTTAAGGAGTCAGAGTCTGCTTTCTAATTCAGAAAGCAATGCAAGCCTGACAGTCACTTCATATTTCCCAACTCCTTTTTACTCCTTAATAGCTGGCTATTTGCAAGCACATTCTAAACACTTGACATACATGAAGTAACACTATAATGTAAACTTTCTGTTATACGTTCAAGTAAAAAAAGAAACAAGTTCCCAGAAGGTCAGTAATTTGTGTAAGGAAAACAGGTTGCTAATTATAAAACAGAGACTTGAGTCCAGGTCCTTCTAGCTCCAAAGCCAGAATTCTTAGCAATTATGTCAAATAACTTCTCACTTACCTCTCTAGACCCTCTGGGTTCGAGGTCACCAGCTGCAAATCAGTCTGACTTGCACCATCAACAGCTAGATCCTCCAGAAGGAAACTGAATTCCACTAAGAGAGTTTAGAGGTTTCAGCACAGGAGCATTTAATCATATATGCTTAACCAGAATGGTCCTCTTCTCTTAAAAGAGGTTGTCCTCCTTAAACAGTTACAGGTTCAAGAAGGACATCCATGGTGCAGTGAGGAAAAATGGGGATACCAGTTCAGCCAAGCAATGGAATCAACCCTAGCAACTGATGGGATGACAGATGTCACAGTCAGACTGCCCTCGCTGTCCTAACTTCCCTTGAGCCAAGGTTCTCTTGAACCAAGTTCTGGTGGGAGAAGGAATTTAATTAGAACCTGTCTCCTGAACCCCAACACCAAAGCCCACTGAACAGGATCACATCCAGCCAAATATGGAGCCTTGATTTTGTAGCCTCAACTTTAATAAGTCCTCTCTGCTGCTCAGTGGGTTGTCTTGGAGGCAAGGTGGCTGGTGGTACAGGTGCATAGTGTCATATTATTAACTTGAATGTTGATTCATTCCAGCTCCTACATAATAGAACTCTAATTACAAAGCTCTGGGAAGCGGCAACTCCTAAGGCTCATAGGATCAGCCCATTACTGCTCATTCCTCAGCCTTGCCCTGAGGGCAGAGAGAGGGCTGAGGAAGAGAGGACACATCCCTGCCAGTTAGGGGAGGAGGTGATGGGTGCTGTTTGGTAGCAGAGATGGGAAGCAGGATTGGAACACCTCAGGATTGGGGGCTATAGTAGCTGACTCTGCCCTTTCATAGAGCTCAGAGGAGGCGGAGCCACATTCCTCCCCCAGCCCAGTGGGACCAATTAGAGCATTTACAATAAAACATGGGAGGGGATGTATCTCCCCAGCTCCATCTTGCCTCGTCTGCTAAAGGAGTGCCTATGACATTACACAGATTAATACTCCACTGAGCAAATTAATCCTTGGGATTTCACTCACTACCTGTGGTTTATAAATTTTAATTGGCTCAAAACCACCACCTGAATTGATGTGAAACTGTGGTGATGCAAGGAAAGACATCAGAAACAGTGCCAGCCACACATGTAGCTTCTGGAGGATGGAGGGGTGCACCGTATTCCAGGTGTCAAAGGGATGAGCAGAAAGAACACCTTTCTGTTCCTCCTTCATGGTATCTCCATCTATATTCAAGGGGGCAGGAGGAAGAACAATAAGATATCTTTCTCCTTCTCTCTACTAATGTCAGTGTTGTACAGTATTCAGATCCCTCACTAATTCAACAACTGAACAGGTTTTGATTGAGCACCCAGTAATATGGGCCACGGTCTGGACTGGATGTGGGTAGTCACTATGTTTAGAGGTTGTTGGGTTTTAAGAAGCAGAAACCTACTGAAGTTCCCTTGGGCAAAGTGGAGGTGGCATTATTGTGAAGATACCCAAGTGTCACAGGGAGAAGAGGGTCTCCTGGGAACTGGAGGGTCATCAGTCATATTCTCTCTGCTTCTATCACTTTCAGGAATTGGGCCTCCTCCATGCTCTCTCCATATCTCCTGTGTTCCTCTTTCTCTGTAGACAGGCTTCTCATCTACCCGCAGTCAGTCTTCATAGCCTCCCTAACAAGATGACTCCAGACTCCCAAGTTAATGACCTTCTGACTCAGCCTCAAGTTAATGGACTCTGTCACTGTGTCCCTATTCTAATTCCCCTGATAAAGGAGTCAGACAGTTCAGATTGAGTCTTTAGACCAGCCCTGCTCTTGCCAGGCTCATCAATGCCTTCCACTCTTTAAAATTGTCCTTCTTGGTTTTTAGGACTCATTTTGAGTCATCATTGCTCCAATCTCTGAGTAGGCCTTTTCTGGTTACTCCCATCATTTCCACACTTTGCTACAGGTCTCTGAGCACAGCTCCACCACCACCTACGTACCATCCTTGAATCTGGGTGGCTTGCACACCCTCTATTTTTAGAGTGTTCCACTCTGGTCCCCCTCTGTCACACCCCATTGCTCCTGAGATGCGCAGCCCTTAGACACCATCATTCTCCCCTAGACTAGCACTGTCCAGTAGAACAGACTGCAGTGATGAAGCTCTGTATATCACAGCTCAATGTAGCATATGGAAAAGGAACCCTGTAAATAAGGCTACTGCTACTGATGAGCAAAAGTTTCATCTTGTTTTGTTTTAATTTTAATCCACATAGTCTCCTGACCCTGACAGATTTCTAGTCACACCCTGACCCAACAGCAGTGAAGTCACCACCCTCACTATAAAATATCTGCTCATCTATCACCCATATTTCAAAATAAAGTCTACTACTCAGCCTAATAAGCAAGGCTTCATTAGCCCTGTTTCACCATCATTCCCTCCCCTTCCCCCCTGCATGGGCATACAGCAATGTTTACACCCCTTAGAATAAGTCCTGCTCTTAGAATAAGTCCTGCCTTTTCTGTGCCTTACAAAGACTTGCCTCTGCCCAAAATGTTCTCCACAGGATCTTCACTCCAGTACTAACAAAACTCCTATTCATCCTTCAAGCCCCAGGTGATTGTCACCTTAACTATCCTGCCACCTTCCCTGGTCCTCTTTTTCTCTCCATGTCAGCTGTGCCTTCAGCAGTGCCCAGATACCAAACCCAGACCTAGATCAGCTCTATGTAGACTGAATATATACATTTAACACCAAGATGAAATTCACACCACTGCTATTTAAAGATTAATTCCACCCAAGGTCCCATATACATGCAAGCATCCCTGGCAGCCTTTGCAAAGGAGTAATTTGTCATTTTGCACAAGTATATGGGTTTGAATCTAATTCTGGAAGGCTAGCGTTCAGAGGGAGTTATTCAGCTGTTTCATGTGCCCAACTAGCCACTCAACATCCATTTCTCAACATATATTGGTTATTCTCTATTCACTATTTATGAGATAAAGTGATTTTTTAATGGAAAAAATTTTGTGGGAAAAAATGCCCTTCTCATCTGCCAACCGCCCCCCTAAATGTTCTGAGATGGTGATGTATATAAATTTAGATACAAATCAAGCTGGTCTTGGAACACAACCTCTTAAATCCCATGAGTTTCCCATAGTGGTTTGCAGAGGGCAGTCCCTGAACCAGAGCATCAGCATCCCCTGGGAACCCCTGGGATATGTAAATTATTTCTCCACACCTACTGAATCCAATGCTCTGAGATGAAGCTGAGCCCTCCACATGTTAACAAGTTCCTGAGGTAGCTCTGACACCCTGATTATTTAAGGATCCTGAGAGCTCCTGAGAGTGGGCACTGCCATGCTTATCCAGTCTCTAACCCAGTGTTCTCATATGATGGGCCTTCCATACCTTGATACGTGTGTCCTGAGTGAGGAAATGGATGCAACTATGAGTAAATAGAAAAGCAAAAACAAAGAGAAAAGCAGTTGAGCAGCCAGTATAAAAGAAATTGGAAGAACCTCTAGATAGGTGTTCATTCAGACCTGCTACTTCCTGACCTGGGCGGGCCTCTGGCCCCTCTCCACGGAACAGCTCGTCTCACAGCTACTATGCTTGAAACTGTGGCCTGGTCCTGGACTCTGGCAAGGATGTGAGAGAAAGGTAGGAAGAGACCTGTGCCTTGGGCCATGCCAGTGTCATAGTCCCCTCAGATCTTCTCTTTTCCCCCCTCCCAACACAGCCCCTCTACTGAGACCTGAATGGCAAGCTTTGGCCACTCAACTTCTCCAGCCCAGGTCTCAGGTGAAAACTCCTGCCCAAACACCTTCCTTAAAAAAAGAACCCCAAAAGCAAGGAAGCGCTTGATCCTAAATGGCCAGTGCAGGGCCCATAAATTAATTACTTAATATCATTTATAGAAGGCCAGTTGGTCTCAAGATGATTGGAGCTAATGCTGTTCTTGGCATCCAACTTAAAGATTCAAGGCGCCAGAAATACAAAAGAAGGCTTCTTTTAACTTTCAGACTAGGCACTGAATAAAGCTGGAAGGACAGGATGGGAGACCCTATTCAAGGAAGGAATAAAGGTTCCTTTGGTAAAGAAATATTAATCTCAATATTCGCATGGCATGAAAATATATGTTTGAGATCTCCAGAATGAGATGTTCATAAATAGATAAGCTCTAAGTGGATGATTTTTTAGCCTTGATTTTCCTTTACTGAAATATAATTAACACTTCCTGAAACCAGCTAGCTTGGAATAATTTAGTTCAATTGTAAGTATGCAAAACACTTAACAATTAGCTCCATGAAATGAGACCAGCCAGCACTGAGCCGAGTTCATTAATGCCTTAAGTGCATATGCCCTATTATAAGAGCTTTCAGAAATATTGTATAAATCTGAAATGCCCCCATAGAATGGAATGGGGAGGGAGTTTCCGATTATTTCCATTCATTTGAAAGCTACATCTCATAAACGCAGCGGTCTGAAAGATGATGGCAATTGGTTTTAATATTTTTACAGCCGCTTCCGAGGTGGTAAAAAGAGAAGAAACCAAGGCATTGTAATGGGGTCTTTAACGCAAGAGTGATTTAACCTGCAGTAAAGAGGGGCAGCTGGGGTAGAGGGAAAAGCTCACAGGTTCTCAGGGAGCTGAGGTGAGAAGCGCAGCCTCACACCTGTCCCTTACCTATCTGAGTATTCTCATCTGTAAAGTGGGGGTAATCAAGGGTACTACTCAAGCAAGTCACCATCAGTGTAGCATGGGACCTCGCCAATCAAAATGGATGCTGGTGGGAAACACCCAGGACTGTGGGTACAGTGACATGCTCTGAACCCCTTTGCCCTTTGGTTGAATAGCAGAGCAGCAGAATAACAATACGTTCTTCAGATTGCCACTGGGAACATCACAGGAGATTATGAATGGGATAGTGCTTCAAAGGGGAAGTCTCCATTCAAATATAGGTTTGTAAGGTGGTTTGTTTTTTTCCCTTCTTTTTCAAAATCTGGCTGAAAACAAAGCCTTCTTGAAGCTCAGATCAACTCAGGCTACTTCCATTTCTTGAAGTTGTGTGTAAAGTCAAAACGAAGAATTCCCAGTCAGGATATATAAAAAAAATAGAGAGAAAAGTGGGGAATTTTTAAAGTGTACATTTACAAAATGCTTTACCATTGTGTTAATCCACCAACCCAAAATATACATGATCTTGTTCACTATAAAAGAAAGCATGTATTTCTGAAAAGGACGCAGTGCTATAGTAACAAGGTCTAAGATAGAGACAAACTTAAAACTGCAAGGTACACCTCTTTTTCTTTTAGTCCCACAGTGGGCTTTAAGGCTTTTTATGTTACATCCTGAGATGATATTAAAAGTTCACATCTGAAGTCTTACAATGAGGCAGGAGGGTCAGGCCTTGGAGGAGAGCAATCTTAACACCTGGGTTCCCTAAATATAACAGTAGGCTAGTGCCACCTCTGGAAAGGCTTCACTGAAAGTGAGTTCTTGCCCGCTGCCTGGCCCTAACTCTGTCTTTGGGACTGGTGAACAGGTTGGCTATCCCTTTCCCAGGAAAGCCCTAGAGACAGGAGACACTGAACATGACATCAGCTTTTACTCTTGCCAGACAAGAGGGCTCTCCTGGGGAAGAGAGATGTGGTACATCCAAGATGGGAAGGAACATTAGTTAGAAACTACTGAGTACCCAGTCCATGTCAAGTATTTTTCATATGCTAAATTCTCTAGATAGGGAAAGTGAGGTTCAAAGAAGTCAGGTGACTGGGCCAAGCTCACAGAGTGAGTGAGCAGTGAAACTATCCTGTATTTCTATTCCAAGTCCAGAATCTGCACCCACTCATCACACTGTGTACAAAAACACATTAGGGGGAAGCAGATAACACAGTGCCCAGCCTGGAGAAGGTATTTTTAAATACCTGTGGGATTTGAAAATATTTTAAAATGTGGATCTTGCATTGATTTCCTAATACTGCTGTGAGAAATTCTCACAAATTCAGTGGCTTAAATAACAAAAACTTATTACCTTACAGTTCAGAAGTCCTACTGGCAGGGTTGCATTCCCTGTGGAGGTCCTAGGGAAGAATCTGTTTCCCAGCCTTTCCAGGTTGTCCACATTCCTTGGCTCACAGCCTTTTCCTCCATCTTGAAGGTAGCAGCAAACTATTTTTAAATGTTTCTCTTTCTGAATTTCACTTCCATCATCAGATCTGCTTTCCTAACACTGACCCTCCTGCTTCTTTCACATAAGCACCCTTGTGATTACACAGAGCCTACCCAGCCCATCATCCCAAGATCCTTAATTAGCCACTTTTGCAAAGCACTTTTCCCATGAAAGGTAATATGCTCACAGGGTCTGGAATTAGGACATGGATAGACAACAGGGCAGGGAAAGATGTGATTCCACCTCCCTGAGACTTTAATAATGAAATCATAATATCCATTCCTTCTTTAGAAATTAACCAAAAGCTCTAGCATATGGTTACAACAAACTAAATTCCAGATTTTCAGAATAACTCAGTGTCAAATATTGGTGCTCTTTATCAATAACAACTTAATGGCTACCACTTACACATATGGTATAAGTGTCTTCCAGGCGCTATTTCATTTCATCCTTTAAAAAATGCCCTGTACAACAACAAGTGCTGGCAAGGATGTGGAGAGAAAGGAACATTCTTACACTGCTGGAGGGAATGTAAACTGGTCCAACCACTATGGAAATCTCTGTGGAAGACCCTCATGAAAATGGAACTACCATTTGACCCAGCAATTGCTCTCTTGGGAATCTACCCAAAAGAGACCTCAATGTGGGTACAAAGGGACACCTGTGCTCAGATGTTTACTGCAGCACTATTTATAATTGCAAGGACTTGGAAGCAACTTAAATGCCCCAAAACAGATGACTGAATGAAAAAGATGTGGTATATATACACAATGGAATATTACTCATCAATTAAAAATGACAAATTTGATGATTTTATGATAACATGGACGTACCTAGAAGAAATCATATTAGCACACAACTTCGGGCAGGGGGAGAAGGGGGGAATGATGAGGGGGGGTTGAATCCCTGGGATTACAAAGATATGAAATTTATATACAAATAAATTTTTTTTAATAAATTAATTAAAAATTAAAAATGCCCTGTAAAGCTGGCCACGGTGGCACGTGGCTTTAATCCCAAGCCAAGGATGGGAGGCTGAGACTGGGAATTGCTTGAGTCCGCGGGCTGGAAACCCACCCAGGACAACATAGTGAGACCTAGTCTCAAAAAATACCTGGGCATGGTAGTGTGTGTAATCCCCTGGGAAGTTGAGGCTGGGGATTGCTTGAGTCCAGGCTACCCCGGGGAACATAGTGAAACCTAGCCTCAAAAAAAAAAAAAAAAAAAAAAAAAAAGCCCTGTAAACCAGGTGTGGTTGCACATGCCTATAATGCCAGCTACCTGGGAGTCTGAAGCTAGGGATCGTTTGAATCTATGGGTTCAAGACTAGCCTGGGCAACATAGCGAGACGTAGTCTCTTAAAAAATAAAATACCCAGTAATTTAGACATTAACTACAATTTATAAAGTAGACACCGAGACTTCAACAAGTGCATGACTTGTTTAAGGCCACAGTTAGTAAATGATAGAGCTGGGGTTTGAATGTGTGCTGTCTGAGGATGGACTGGTCATCCAGATTGTTGGGTCAGGAATTATTTTCCCAAGACAGCTTATGTATGGAAGAGAACATGCTCAAGAAAACATAATGAGGCTTTAATATTAAAAGGAAGCACATGGTGTCTCTGACACTGCTTCCTGATGACCAATGGTGATGAGCATTACTGGTCAGTGCTGCCCAGTACTAGTGACAGGTGACCAGCAGTCTGCTTACTTCTAGTGTACTGTGTACACTATCTGGGATGAGATAGATGGCTACTGGTGACTTTAGAAGCTCTTTGTTTCCTATTTGTAAAAGTAAACCCCATTATTGTGTCCCTCCCTCCCCCCCCCAAAAAAAAGAAAGCATCTGAAGCCAAATCCCAGTCCTGCCATTTGGGTCTCAATGTCCTCATCTGTAAAGTGGGCTTACTAGCACACACTTTGATGGGTTGTTGTAGAGAGTAGGTGGAGGTAATGCGTGCAATGTGCTACAACATTGTTCCACATAGGTGAACTGACAAGGAGGAAGGCCAGCCATAGCCCTAAGCATCCTAACTCTGGGACTAATGCCAGGTAACCTCAAGCAGTGCCTTCTGTCTTGACCCATCTGCCCACAAGTGCTATGAAAAAGATGGATCTACTCTCCAGTTTCCTGGGAGAAGACTATACAGGCTCTCTCTGATTCCAGACCAAAGACCTTTAGAAAGTGGCTTCCCTAGGCTGGGCACGGTGGCTCGTGCTTGTAAGCTTCAGCCTATGAAGCGGCTGGGGCTAGGGATC
>PVHY01025009.1:0-18922 GCA_004024945.1 Uropsilus gracilis | reverse complement strand
GGCAAGACTGTGCCCGGGATGCTAACCACAGCTGGGGTACGTGTGGGGGTGGGGTAGGGTGGGGAGGGGAAGGAGGGGAAGAGCTCCACTAGTTTTAGAATACAATGAGGGAAGGGGAAGGAGCCGCTCCAATGCTGAGACTCAAGCTAAGGGCAAGCATGTCTGGTGCGTCTGTTGCGTTCAGGGCAGTCAGTACATCTACTCCCTTTCTGTTTAAGTTCTCTGTACAGTGTTGCAGCCAACTGAAAGGTCACCAATGGCCAAGACTCTGAGTCACAAAGAGAGAACAAAAAGTTCACAGTTTTACCCCAAGGCACAAAAACTGACTTTCAAACCAAGTCATGGTTCTGGCTAAAAGTAGATTCTCTATGACATGCCCAAGGGTGGGGGGTGCTCACAGAAGCTTGTCCAGAGTTTGCTCAGGGCAAGTGTCTTGGCCATGAGTCACCCAGTCAGATGACACTGTCTCCCTCCAGGAGTGGTGTGAGGCGAGTGCGCTGCTGGCTCTGACAGCTCTCCCACGTGGGATTCTTTGAGACTCTGTTCCTCTCACATGCTTGCAAGGAAGTCAGTGCGGACTTTGTGCTTTCTTTCCAGTAAACTGTATCTAAAGCACATTCTAGAAAGTGCTAGAACAGGCCGGGCATGGTGACCCGTGCCTGTAAGCTTCAACCTATGAAGCGGCTGGGGCTAGGGATCATGATTCGAGTGCCGCCTGGGGCCCATAACGAGACCTAGTTCCAAAAAAATAGCTGGGTGTGGTGGCTTGCGCCTGTAATCCCAGCTGGGAAGCTGAGGCTGGGGATTGCTTGAGTCTGCGGTACCCTGGGCAACGAGAGCCTGCAGTTCGACGGGCAAAAATAGCAAGACCGAGTCTCAAAAAAAAAAAAAAAAAAAAGAAAGAAAGAAAGTGCTAGAACAAAGGAACCCAAATTGTCTCATGAAACATGCATTGAATCTACCTTTAAACAGGTGAATCGGCATTTAAATCAGGAGCTTTAAGGTTCCTCTTGAGTCTTTGGACCCATGAACACTATGCTTACAAGGGGCCCAGAATATCAGCTGCTCAGTCAAGTTTTCCTGTGAAAGGAGAGGCTGCATAGAAATCTGAGTGTTGCCAGTAAGAGCGTCAAGCAAGAACAGCAGGTGGGGGGAGGAAATGGGTCACACATGGCACCCCACCTCCTGGCACCCCATGGCTGGGTAAGACACGAGTATTCATTTTCTGTGGCTGGTGGAACAAGTCACTATAACCTTGATGGCTTCGGACACACAATTTTTTGTTGTTGCTGAGTTGGAGGTCAGAGAGTGAAGTTAGTCTTACCATGCTAAGTCAGGGCTACGTCCTGTAGAGGTGAGAGGAACATCTGTGCCCCGGCCTCTTCCAACTTTTAGAGGCACGCAGTTGGCTCTCCTTGACTGCTGACCTCTTCTTCCATCTTCACAATTGGTAGCAGAGCTCCACGCTGCAGTCATCCTTCTGTTTTTTCCCTTTTATGCACACTTGTGATAATAGACGTTCCAAGATAACCTCCCCATCCACAGATCCATAATGTAGTTACACTTCCAATGTGATTGTCCAGATTAATAGCCCCACAGGCTCTAGGAATTCACCCTGATTATTCTTGGCATTTACCATAATGTTCAACTTCTTGGTGCTTCGGAATCCTTAAAATTGAGAAAATACACACACCTGATAGGACTGCTGGTGTGATTATATAAAACAGCGCCTTTGAAAGTGCCTAGTGCTAAATCCGGAAGAAGGGACTAAACAGTTGGCTGTTGGGAGTCTTCTTGTATGGCGCATAGACTAGGACAGAGGAGACATGGCTCCTTGGTTAATTGCCCTGCGAAGCTCTCCTTCAGCAGCTGAATCTCCACCCCACCGGCTTCGGCTGGAGAAGGATGCTCTGGGGTTAAGACAAGCCTTCCATCTCTAACACACAACATGACTCTATGGGAAATCGGATTCTTCTTTCCCTGAGTCATGTGTGAGATGATTTTGCAGTTTCATTTTACCAAACAGAAATTGTTTTCCTCATCACTCTTTCAATCTTTAGGGGAAAGCAATGTTTTTTATTACTGTTTATTATTATTATTATTATTATTATTATTATTATTATTATTATTTAATCACCCAAACCTTTTAATAAGAATCTACTGGCAGATTTTTATGGCTTCACATAACTCTCCAATCCCAAACTTTCTGTATTTTAATCTCTTTCATATTTCAGTCCTGCCTTTATCTTTTCTTGATTTATTCGAGTAGATGCACTCATTTCATACTGCATTCTTTAATCAGAGTGGTGCTGTTGACCTGTTTTTAGTAGATACTGCTTAGAGATGTATTCAGCACACAAAATAATCTTTCCCCCATCAGCTGGGGTTGTAGCAAAGTCTCTATCAAGGTTGGAAGAGCCAATTGTGAGACTCATCCCACCATGCCTGTGTAAAAATATCAGGTGTGAAGACTTTTCGAAGAGAATTCTTCAATATTCAAATTGACTTGGTGTTCTGTTTGTTTGTTTGCTTGTTTGAGACTAGGTCTTGCTATTTTTGCCCGTGGAACCGCAGGCTCTCGTTGCCCGGGGTACTACAGACTCAAGCAATCCCCAGCCTCAGCTTCCCAGGTAGCTGGGATTATAGGTGCGCGCCACCACGCCCAGCTATTTTTTTGGAACTAGGTCTCGTTACGGGCCCCAGGCGGGACTCAAACCGCGATCCCTGGCCCTGGCCGCTTCATAGGCTGAAGCTTACAAGCACGAGCCACCATGCCCAGCCTTGACTTGGTGTTCTGGCTGCTGTGATGGGTAGAACAGATAGCATATGCTGAAGGGTAAAGTTGGAAAAGCCTCAACTTAGCAGTCCAGCTTGGTTCCACACCGGCATGCTGTTTTCTACCCCATTCTGCAACCCTGGGCAGTGACCCAGCCTTACTTTGTCTCAATTTCCATATCAGTAGATGCATAGAAAATCATATTTCACAATGTTGTGAATATAAAAGTAAATAATGTATGTCTACTCTGTGGTATAGTTCTAGAGACGCATGTGTACACACACATATCTATTTATCTAGGCAGTCACCTTTATCTATACCTATATCTAGAGATATGATAGAGATGTAATAGAGAGATAGTTATGACTGTGGCCACAGGTGTTCTCTTCCACCACAAAAATCAGGTAGTCATCACAGACCACAGTAATGCACTCACCAATCACTCCCTGAGCATTTGTGGTGACATAGACTAATGCTCAGTGCTGTAAAGATGAAAGTGCAGGTTTGGAGTTTCCGGAAATCACTTCTAGTAGCCCTGAGTGTAGGACGCTGTCAGAGGCCCACCCATGTCTCTTTCCCCTTCTCTTTCCTGTTCACATCCTTCACCTCCAACTGCCACCATCTGCATCTCTTGTCCTGATGGCGTTATCTAACTGCGGACCCCTGCTTTGCTGCTGGCATACAGGCAAAAGCGCTAAGGAATGTGCATGTCACAGGAGTAGTTCTCAATCGAATGAGAACCTGGAGCTGGTAGATCAACACCCCAACTCCCTTGGACCTTGTTGGGAACTCTTTGATCTGAGTTTCTAACGAGATCCAAAAGTTCTCCAGTGGAAGGAACTGCAATCTCCATGGTGGGAGATGAGACTATAGTAAACTACGTGCAGCCTGCCTTGCCTTTCCTGTCACTCTCCTCCACCCCCTCTACTGTGTTCTTAGCCTCCCAAATAAAGTTCTAGCAACTAAATCTTAGCTCAGGCCACTTTCTACTAGTTGGCCCTGGGTGATTCAGTTTCAGCCATTCAAAAGATGCCAGTGGGATAGAGGAAGGAAGAACTTCAGATGGAAAGAACCCACAGAAAGAGAGCCAAAAGGACTTTGAATAACAGCAAACGCTGAACATTGCCTACATTCTCATGGGCAAATACCAAACTAAACAGGCCTATCCAAAGCAAGGCCTGCAAACTTGCCCCAAATCTAAGGTAACGTTTTGCAAGGAACCACAAGAGAGGGATTAGGCATCTCCCAGAGAGCTGGGACAGATGGAGAGACTCAAAATCCAAAAGATACCAATGTGAGTTTGAGACGATGACTATCATTGTCTGTCCTAAGGACTGGACGCATGCAGGTGTCTCCTCCTTCTGCAGCAGCAGGGTGAAAGTTGAGGCCAGAAAAGTGAAAGAGCAAGCACATGTATGTGTTCAGCTGTAAGCCAAGCATGTTGGCTTACCTCTCCTAACTTCCAGTGATGCCCTGCTTAGGAAGTTAGGTTCATGGCATGCTTGGAATTGTAATCCTTTGCCCCTGAACTCATGGGTTTGGAGACTGGGGGTGGTGGTGAAGCTCATAAAGTCATCGGGGGATGGCGTTCATCCAGGATGTCACTCATTCTGTATTTTTTTCTTATGTTTCTAACAAAACTTGATAAGGACACATGGCAACTACAGTTGGGTTGGAGTTACACCAGGCGAGCTAGGAGAAAGTGGCCTGAGTTAGGGTTTGGTTGCTAGAGCTTTATTTGAGAGGCTAAGAACACAGTAGTGGGGGTTGGAGGAGAGTGACTGGGAAGTACAAGTGTCATTATACTAGGAATGGCTTCCTGAGATCACGCTGTCTACTGCAAAGACTCTGACATCAGAGCAAGCCCCAAGCACAGTGGAAGAATATAGCTGCATGCTCACCAAACTTCAGAACCTGTCTGTGCACTGGGGGTACTGACTTGGCTGGGTCTGCTTATCTCGGAAGTTGATAAATGAGAATCAAACCAGGAAATGATTTGCAATGGCAAAGGGCCATCGAAGTGATGATGCAGAGTTATGAATTTAGATAATTCAAGAAACATTTAAGTGAGTGTTGGGTGAGATTTCAGGTTCGCTTGTCTGTTTGTTTTTATACTATTGACTTTAGTTTAGGAAATAGGAGCTAAGCCACATAAGATCACCCAGGAAACAACAGAAGCCTGGTGAGGAGAGATCTAATCCCTTTGAAAGAAAGAACCTAAATCTAAATGAGCAGCAAAGTCCAGTTAATGAAAAGTCTGCAGGTTATTTATTCAGGCTGTCAATGTGACTTATCTAAGAACGGAGGCCAGGCATTCCTTGCATACATTTCTGTGACATCCAGAGAAAGTGCTTTCCCCATTTATTTATGTAGCTGGGGAAGCCACTGAGAACTCATTTTGACTCCAACCTGCAAAGACTCACGGGTCTCAGAATCACAGAGCAAAATCTGAATAGTCTGGAGACATCATCTCCGGAAGGTATGCACTGCCATTTCTCGTGGGTCACTGATAAAAGCATTTCTGATGTGCAAAATCTAGAGAGAGCCTCTGAATCCCTCTCCATACACTTTTCAGTTGAGGAAAAAAAGCCAGCAAGTTATTATGATGAACTCAAGCATGTTTCTCTCCTAGATATGTTTCCAAAAAAAAAAAAAAGGATCAAAGAAAAATACTGAAGATGAACTTAACATGAATGTATTTTGCTATAGTATATAGCTAGTCTGATTGAAACATGTTTTGTTAGGAAGAGTTTGCTAAAATTTGCCTTCAACTTTAGACGCTTCTGCATTTCTTATACCTCATTGTCATGAGATGTAACGTTCTACTTTCCTTGT
Source organism: Uropsilus gracilis (assembly GCA_004024945.1). Classification (NCBI taxonomy): domain Eukaryota; kingdom Metazoa; phylum Chordata; class Mammalia; order Eulipotyphla; family Talpidae; genus Uropsilus; species Uropsilus gracilis. The sequence continues at coordinate 13,311 of PVHY01025009.1, read as the reverse complement.
GCTTTTTCATTCCACATCATTGAACACATCGAATGGTTATTGTAAGGAACTGATTTTAATGGCTATATATCCCTTCATTATTGCCATCTACCAACTTTGTTCTACGATCGCCCTCTCTGGAATCTGCTGTTGTAAATGGCATAACTTGTGAACATCTTGGTAGGATCACTTCCTTGTCCACTCACTAAGGCTGCCATAACAAAGCACTACGGACAGGAATGCTTAAACAACAGTGCAGTACTTTCTCGCCGTTCTGGAGGCTGGAGTCCGAGATCCAGCTGTCAGTAGGGTTGGGTTCTCACTAGCCTAAGTGCCACCCCCCAGTGTGCTTACGTGGTCTTGCCAGGTGTGGCTGTGCTAGTCTTCTTGTATGAAGATACCGATCATGCTGGAATGAGACCTACTGTAATGACCTCACTTATCTGAATGATATCTCCAAAGATGCTCCCTCCAAATACAGTCACATTATCACACAGAGACTTGGGCGATGTGCAGCTCAGTGGACAGAGCTTCTTTATCATCCGGGTTCCTTTCTTGGGTTTTCAGGCCTGGAACAGATGTCCCACATATTCTGGATCTCTGTCTCGTGCTATCTGCCATTGGTGTCTCTGTGATGTCACCTAGAAGGGCAAGGATTTTACACCCAGTGTGTAATTTGTGCAGACGCTGTGCCAAGAACGGGTAAGTGCAGGCAAAGAAAACCTTTTCTCTTCCAACCACAATACATCATTCCAAGTCAGTGTCTGAGGATGTCCCACACAATCAAGAATCCAGCTGCATTTTCCTGTGAAAATAGAGCTGTCTTAGTAAATTGTCACTCTGTACTTTCCTCCCCTACTTCCTTCCCTTATTCTTCACTTCCTTGCTGTGTTAACCATGTGGTTCTGATACCTTGGCAGCTGGGGCCTTGGTGATCTTGAGGGGAGAACATGGAAGCAGGTAGAGAGACGGAGCTTCAGATACAAGGAACACCTCCTGTCTTTCTAGCCCCCTCTGGCACACTAGAGGGTGGGCAACAGCATGTCTCTCACCTGTCACTCAGCTTCCTAATCTCTTTGGAATGTCCCGAGAGACATAGGACCTATGAGTGATGACTGTTGCCCCAAATGGTAAATTCTCCTGTTATTGTGCATCCCCGCATCCTGCCTGCTGCGTGTCACCTACGCTTTGCTGCTTCCTCATGACATCATTGTAACATTTCCTGGCTGGGGGTACACAAAGGGCTTCACAACTTCATTAAAGTGGGACCTGGACATGCTTCCCAGGATCCCTGTTCTATGGGCTGGTCTCACAGATGGCTATCAACCTCTTCTGTCTCATTTCTTCTTCATTCTACAGATGACTCCTAACAAGCCACGACCAGCCTTGGCCAATGTCTAGAGGTGATACATGATCCAAACTGATGAATTCAGAGCCCATACCACCACTGCCTCCTCCATCTCTCTTCATAAACGCTCTCAGGCCCACTACCCCACCTGCCCTGGTCACCCCACAGTCAGGTTCAGGACAAGCATAGATAGCCTTGGGTTTGCTTAAATTGCTCAGGCCAATGATAAGCTTGATGACCCCACCTCTGTGTTCCTTCCTGCAGAAACCAGGATGACAGGCTCTTACCCGAATTCTCCTACTCCCTCTGCCTCCTGATGGACCCTAGTCCTTACCCACGTGACCCCGTGTGGCCTGGTGTACCCCTTCCTCTTGGAAATTGCGAGTAACCAACCACGGCAGTGAGCTCCTGATCTTACAACCTCTTACCTGAGTGACAATAAAACTTCCTGCCCCTTGCCATCCTGGAGTTTTGCCTCCCATTCCATGGTCACACCAGGCAGTGGTTCAGCTATCTTTCTAGGAAAAAGTGTTAAGGAATTGCTCAAGAAGACAGTCTTCTTGTTGATGCACTAAGTGTCAGGCCATGTACACAGACCTTCCTCTTCTATATGTCACTTGAAATAGACTAAAGTCATTTCTAGGTTCAAGTCAAGCAATGTAGAAGCACACGGCTTTGCAGCCTGCCAGAATGTGTTGGTTATTGTTTATTCAATAGGTGTTCCATGCTAAATTAGATGTGCTTTTTATGTCTTTACCTTAATTGCTAATAAATCTGTGTTTTAAGCAAGAGTGATTCTGCTCGTATGCGTTTTGTTTGGTTTTCTGCAAAGGTGTTACACTGGGCATAAGCTTCCACCACAGCCTCAGGTCCTGGGACACAGGGGATGTGCAGAGACTCGTAGTGACACTGACGTTATGTGGGCGTCAGCTCCAAGAACTGGTCTCCCGGAAACAGGAAGACCCTAAATTGCCTTCCTCTTCAGACATGAACTCATGACCTGATGCCCTCTGATCTGGGTGTCAGGTAGCCCTACCCACGGGCCCCTCCCAAGAGCAATCCTGGGCACAGGGCCTGTTTCTCCATCCTGGCTTCCGACTCAGCCTGGGAGGTGAGTCCCTTGGCCTGGAAGCTCCCCATCCTGAAAAACAGTGCCTGTTGGTAAAGCACTTTGAGACTTTTCCAAGAAACCTAGATCCTTGGGACAAGGTGTGATTATTTAGTCGATGGGAAACAAATATCCACCTAACAGCCATAATTATGTTGTCAAAACTGCTTAAAATACCCAGCCTGCTTGGACCGCCGTGATGTCAGAAGTTTTGTGACTAGCAAATTGGAACATTATCATGAAATTAAAGAAGAAAAGTTACATTACCGAGTAATTCATCAGAATGATTTGATATTTCAAGGATAACCACCAAGCCATTTCAGGAACGTGTAATTATATTTTCGCTCGCTATTTCATGATGCACTACCCAGTGGCTGTGCGGTTGATGGTGCCTCTTCACATGGAAAATAACGAATAACAAGTCATTCGCAAATCAAAGTCGAGGTGGGAACACCACTGGCATGTTCTTCATCCTCTCCTGCTTTGGGGAAGCAAAAACCTTGGGAGGCAGCAACAGGTACCCTGGCCTCGCTCAGTCCTGAAGCGGAGTCTGCCTGGCATATATCAGCGGCTCAGTAAATGCCGGCATGCTAGAAGAAGTTTCCTTATTTGACGTCGCCAGCCCCTGTCTTCACACTTGCTATATCTGTAGCTGAAATCCCACTTTTCCCCCGGCAAGTCTTTCACTCTCCATCCAATCGCTGCAAAGATCACCCGCTGCGCAAGCTGTTTTGGACTTCCTGGGTAGACGGAGCGTCCCTCCGTGGGTGCTGTGTACCACATCTGTGCCTGTGAGGTCGCTCTTCCACACTGAGTTGCCGGTGGCCGCTCCCATCTTGTTCAGCTGTGCAGTGGGTTTGCGAGGGCAGAGATCGAAGCTTCAGTCCCTGCTTCTGTTACTGAGCACTGACTCAGCCATCTATGGGTCAGGCACTGGGGGATAGGGTCAAACAAGTCAGACATGGCGTCTGCCCTCATGGGGCTTCCAGTTCCGTGACTTTTTACTTGACATTGCAGTATGGATTGTTGGCTTCTATCCTACATAGAGGAAGTTGGGGGAGGACTGACAAAGATGGGAGAGAAGATGGCAGGAGACGAGAGGAAGAGCAAGAAGTTTGGGGGCCTCTGGGCAGTGATGTCAGGAATATGAACATCACCATGTGTCCTAAAAGCTGATGAAGGGAAAGAACCTAAGGATGGGCTCTGGCTTCTCAGGTGGAAGAACTGGGACTGGAGAATTGTAGGAAAGTGGTGGTCTTGGTACATAGAAGGAGTGACCTATGCCAGAGGATTGCTTCTCCTAGTACCGATGCATAGCAGGTTCTGGAAGAAGGAAAAAGACAGAAGAAGACAGGCAGTCTTAGATGAGCCCCATCTTGTCAAACTGCCTAGCGATGACCAGGAGGACTCCACACCACTAGGCTGTTCTCTGCTCTGGAATCTAAGTCTGGAAAAGCATCAATCACTCCTGTCACTGGTCACTCCTGCACCCACAGTTACATTATAGGAATGTCTGCTGGGGAGACAACACTCTGACCACAAGGTCATTTGAGGAGACATGGAGAGAGTGTATCCCTCCTTGGTCACTCACCTCACCAGCTACCTGGATGGAGAGATGGATGGGCGTGTACAGACCACATAGTCATTCTCTGGCACTGAGGGTGAACCTTCCCTCTGAGGAGCACAGAACCCCTGGCCAAAGATGACCCCTACCCTTTTGCACTCCTGTTATCTTGATTATAACCAGTGCTGTTTATTTTGAGGTGAGAAAAAGGGCATCATAGCAGAGTGAAGGATTAAATTGGATTTTTAGAGAGGAACTGAGGTAGCACAGGCATGGGCGAAATCTCAGCAATGCCCACCAGAAACATCTATCAAGTTCCAATACACTGTTATTCCAATAAAAAGTTTTAATTAAAAATTCTACCTATGACACTTTGAAAAAAAGAAGAGTGATTTTTGCTATTATTATTTCTCTTGGAATTCACATAACATAACAAATCTCACATTGTCAGATCATCTCTGAGGAGCAGGAGGTTAGACAAACACCCCCCCCCCCAGATTACATCTGTCTATTTATATGCAGAGAGCTGGACCTGCAGGCCTCCACCCTGAAGCATCAGCCTTACCAGGGAGAGATGCTGGTAGCCTTGGGAACACACTGCCGGGGTGTGGGGGAGTGATGAAAACTCGAGGTGTCTTGATGGTTGAGGTATAAAGCTAATAGATGCTAGTAGAAGGCTCAGCTTCATGAACAATATACACTGTGGAGTAGATGTACAGATGACATCAAGTTTGAAAGAAAATTAAATCATTCTGGTGACAGAATTGACATCCAGAAAGACTTGGTGCAGGAAGGGAATCAAAATCTCACAAAGGACAGAGGAAAAAGTAAAGGCTCCATTTGGGCAAGTTAGGGAGACTGAGTGTAGGAGGCTGTGATGGAGTTGAGGCCACCGTGAAGGGCACGGTGAAGGCCACTGTCATGTCCAGGGAGGGAGGGTGTAAAGCATGAGACCCTGTGGGTCCCCTGAAGCTGCATCTCTGCCCAGTCCAGGGTCTTTGCTTCAGCTCTGCGAAGTCATCTCCTTCCCAACTGTCCCTTGAACTGGGGGCCCTCAGGGACCTATGGTGCCATGACCTTGACTGTGTACACCTTGACTGTGTACAGTGGTAATGGCCATTGTCCCCTGTGTCCTTTTATTTGATCTTCTGCAGCCCCGTGAAGAAAGCATTTTAGCCACATTTTCCACATTAGGAAGCCAAGCCCAAGAATGTTTAAATGACTTGGTCAAAACCACACAGCATGGAGTTGATGACAAACCGCCCCTTGTGGTCCAAGTATGAGGATATAAATTCATCCAGAACAAAGGGCTGGATTTGCAGCACCAACACGCAATTGTTAAGCCTGAGAGCGTGACAACTGAGAGGATGTGTGTGTGCTCTGGATCTTAGCTTCTGTCAGAAGACAACCCAGCAGTGATCACTGGCTGCCCTCATCAATCACTCTCCATTGTCAAGGTGGTTGGTGTGACCAACCACAGTGATGTCACGGGCCTTTTGCCACCACCATGGACAGAGAACACAGGCTGAAAGGACAAGGTGGGCAAGCAGCTGTCCTTGGCGCTAAGCATCCTGTCCGGCTGGTTTCCTGGAGCTCAGGGGAGGGGAGCTCAGGGGAGGGGAGCTCAGGGGAGGGGAGCTCAGGGGAGAGGAACAGGGCCTGGAACCTTACGTGGGCTTGACGGGGGACAGATGTCACCCACCAGTTCTCTTCTAAGCATGGATGAGCACTGTGAACATTCCCTATTACCTGGAGCATCTGGTCATCTTAAGAACGGAGTTAACCTGAGATCAGAATTTGATGTACATGACGCCACTCAAGTGGTCCCTCTCCATCAGGCCTCACCGAGCCAACCTCTCCTGCTTCTACCCCTTGTGCGCTACAATGGCTTAGTTGATGTGAGCTGCTATAACAAAATACCACAATCAAGTCACCCCACAGCTCACTCCCTTCTAGTTAGCCTGACCCACCACTTTGTCTTGTGTCCTCACAACTACTCTATGGTTTTGATGCTACCTCCATATCAGCACACAGTGTGACCTCGTGGGCTGAGCTGTGTCTCCCCAACATCCGTACGTGGACTCATGTACAAAAGAGGACTGTGCAGAGAGAGGCTCTTCAAAGAAATCATTAACATTTAGTGTGGTCCCTGGGGTTAGAAGATACCAACCATGAGCCGTGCAGGGAGACCTCAGAAGAAAGCAGATTTGCCAACACCTTGATCTCATCCTTCCAGAACTGTGAGAAAATGAACTTCCATGGTTGGAAACACCCAGTTTGTGATATTTAGCTGCAGCAGCCCCGGCTTCTCAGCTAGGCTCCACTTAGTCATCATGCAAGGGTCCGTCTATTGCCTACTTCATGGAAATCCACCCTGCTGGATTTCTATTAATGACTTCATTTGAAAACACCACCACTTCCTGCCAAGCTCTGTACCAGGAATCAGATATGATTCATTCCCAGTAGAAATGCAGTTTCTAGAAAATGGAAGGAGAGATCATGTTCTTTGGGCTGCCAAGATCCTGCTGGCATTCTAGCTCCTTCTTGTTCTCAGTTCCTCAGGACAGGTGCAATTCCCCCCACTGGATCTGGGCAACTTTGTTGCAAACATTCTAGCTTACCCATCTGGCATGTGTTGTGTTAGGCACATCACACACATGCACATGGGGGGCACGTGTGAATGCATGCATGCAAGCCTACGGCAGACTTCCCAGGGCAGTCCATGTTGGCTGAGTGGGTAAAAGGCCACCACATGAATTTCTGGGAAGACCGTATTTCCCCATGACCATCTTCCTCCTGGACAGAGAAAAAGTAGTGGCTAGGATTCTCCAGTACTCCACTTATAACCTGGCTCCTGAACAGGAAGTCTTTTCTCCTGATTTATGCCTAAATAGGTGGTGTCATGCATTCATCACTGACTTGTTTGATACCCATCAGTTTCCCACCAAGCAAGAGCAGGTTCTGTGAATATTCCATGTTACCTGGAACAACTAATCAATTTAAGAAAAGGAGCAACCTGAGACCAGAATCTGATGTGTGTGATGCCCTGAGAGTGGTCTCTCCCCATCGGGCCTCATGAGCCTGTCTCTCTGACTTCTACCCCTTTTGGGGCTAGACTGGCTGAGTCGATGTGAGCTGCTATAACAAAAAGTACTGCAAAGAAGTAGCTTGTAAACAAGAAACATTTACTTCTTGTAGTTCTGGAAATGGGAAGTCAAAGGGCAGACATTGGTAGATTTCAAGGTCAAGAAAGGCCATCTTCTCGTTGACTTCCTAATGGCAAAGAGGGTGAGGGGATACTTGGGCCTCTTTCAGATTGGCATAAATGCCATCTGTGAGGGTTCCACCCTCAAGTGCCAATCACCTCCCAAAGGCCCCAGCTCTTATTACCATCACTTTAGGCATTTGATCTCAACATGTGAATGGTGAGGGACACAGCATCCAATCTGTAGCACACAATCACCCCAATATTCCTGGGCTGAAGGAGGGAAGCAGACTTGCTCCAGCCCAGGTCAGAGCCCTGACAAGCACATCTGTCTGCCAAAACCTTGGTGGTCCTCAGTGTCCCCTAACAAGAGCTCCCCAAACCATGTCTGGGAGAAGAAAACCCAATTTCACACCATTGCTTCCATTTTATTTTAATTACAGAGCACGACTGGCCTTGTGATTTTCAGCAATGTTAACGGATGTCGTGTCATCTGAATGTCTGTGGGTGTAGAGAAAGTGAAAGTCAGCAGTCCTGGCTGATCAAATCCATATGCCATGGGCTGTCTGGCCGCCTCATTCCACCCAGTTCTCATTTCTTGTCTCAGCCTCGTCAGCCTATTCCGTGCAAGTCCTGGACTCTCCAAGTCACTGCCTGTTGTTCCCCCTCTCTCTTCTTGATCAACCCTGGTTTTCCTTCCAAGACAAACCCCATCACCCAAGAACCACTGCCCATGTTTCCCTACCAGTCCCTGTGATTGAATTTGCATTTGTTTTTATTTCTGAACCTTGGAGACAGGAGGTGGCTTTGCAAATGTGCACCCCGAGACCAAGCGCACAATCACACCCAGGGTGGGCGCTCACTCTGGGGCTCCTGACTCACATTTCATCTTCCAATTCCAACGAGCCCATCAGGGAGGGCCTTTCCTGAGATGTCTGTCTGGTTCACTTATGTCAACTCCAAGTATTTCTCTGGGCTAGCTCCCTTCGCTGCTGCTTTGCGCTTGTGTTTGTTCCCCGAGTCCATCAACAGCATTGGGTTTAATCGAGATGCATGGACTATAAAAGAATTTACAGTATTGGCACATGTGTGTGTTGGGACCTGCACCGGAGCCATCAATCATGCCTGCAAACTTGTCAGCAAGGTGAAGTAGCCAGATGTCTTATTTTCACAATTCTGTTATTCACTTTGAACAACAACACGCAAAGTGTTGCAGCCTGAAAATATGTTCCTCTTCTAATAGATGTCACCTCCAACTACAAGTGTCTACATAACAAAGCGCACTGGGCACCCTCTATAACTCTCCCTGCTCAGAGCAGATTTGGACTCAAACAATAGGACTCGGGAAACTGGAAAGAGGGAAATGAAAGCAGGGTTCCTGTGGAAACAAATGTGACAAAGGAGTGTCCCAGGAGCACAACTGATGCTTGCAAATGGGACAATCGATGCCATATATTTTGTGTACTCAGTAGGGTCACCATGTTCCCAGGTCTGGTCTTCAGCTATTGTCCCAGAGACTCCACTTCAGGGCCTCGTTGTATGGGAAGAGCTTCAAGATCTCTTCATGCATCATCCACTGTAGTGGGTACAGAGATGTGGTTATTTGTTTGTTTATTTATTATTTATTGACATCATTGTCAACACAAGGGTTCTCCCACTACCCCATCACCTGTGCACTATCATCTTAATCTTTTGTGCCCATTCCACGCCCGATTTCCCCTCCCCCTCTCTTGCTCTATGTTTCAGTTCTGCTGACAGTTTTAATTTTTTCTTGTTTGTTTGTTTGTTTTCCCTATATTTCTCATATAAGTGAGACTATCCCATATTTCTCTTTTTCTTTCTGACTTGTTTCTGCTAGCATGATTTCTTCTAACTCCATTCATGTTGTGGTGAATGACATTAGTTTGTCTTTTTTGATTGATGAATCATCAATCAAATTCCACTGCATACACAGACCACAGCCTTCTGATCCATTTGTCTACTTTGGGGTGTTTGGATTATTTCCATATCTTGGCTAGAGATCCATTTTGAAATCAGAGATAAACTTGGGCAAGTGACTCAAATACCCTGAACTATAGTTTTCCATCTTACAACTTTGGTCAATAATAACATTGATTTCTTAAATGTGTCATGGGAATCAAAAGGAATAATTCAGGAGAAACACAGCACAAAGTACCTGGCATGTAGCAAACACATTATTAGTACTATACACACTGGTATGAAATACGGGATGGACAATAAAATAGGTGGTCATAAGAGGACAAAAATCAACAGCATTGCAGTCTGGCTCTCTCTAACCATCAAGTGATGATTAGTAAAACTTAAAGCAAACAGATTTTCTGGATGAAAAGTAGGAAATGCAACATACTAAGAAAAATAGACCTGGGTTTGGGTCCCAGACTTTATCTCCTGCTGCAACTCAACCCTGTCTTTGTACTTAGCGTGATATTGGTCAAAGTCAGTCACAAACCAGTCACAGGCAAAGCATATGAAAACTGTGATGCTGACTGGTGGATCCATGAAGTCACATGGCAAGCTAAGGGGGAAACGGCACAAGGTCATGAACTGGGGTCATGAGTATGACCTGCTCATCGTCCTTATCTACACGTCTCTTCCATTCAAGCCTCTTCACTGCTGTCTTGACTCCAGCACTTCACACCCCCCCTTTTTTTTTTAATATTAAGAGCTTAAAAATATTCAATGCAAGTTACAAACAGAACGAAGCTGTCATATTGCAAGATCAAATTTCATTGTCTTCTCTTTTATGACTTCTTTCTGGAGACTTTCACAGTTAATCGTTGTTTTCTGTGGTGCCCTCACCCCACAATTCATAGATATGATCACAATATCTGTGTTTTACTTCTTTATTTTTAATTTAATTTAAAATTTCCCTTGATTGCACATGTATACACACACTCATACATACATACATACATATATATATATCATCTATGTGTGATATGTCTACTCCAAGAATCTCCCAGCACCCCATCACCTGCGAACCATCTTTATCTCTTATGCCCTCTCCTCCACTCTTATCCTTCTCCCCCTCTCCTGCTCTATGCCTCATTTCCACTGGCAGTTTTATATTTTTCTTGCCCGTTTGTTTGCCTGTCTTCCCTGTAGCCCTCGTATAAGTGAGACCATCCCATATTTCTCTTTTTTTTTCTGGTTTATTTCCGCTAACAATTGCCAGGACATAGAAACAAGCCAAATGCCCCCAAACTGAAGAATGGCTGAAAAAGCTGTGGTCTATGCACACAATGAAATATTACTCATCCATCAAAGAAGACAAACATGTCTTTGCAGCAGCATGGATGGAACTAGAAGGATTCAGGTTACCGGAAATAAACCAGAAATAAACCTCTTCATGGATGACTGTGAGAACCATTTACATGGGATCCTGGGCCACAAAACGTCCCCCTTGGACCTGCCATTTTACAAGACAGAGGCCGCGTAGCCCCCAGAAGATACTTAGTAACTTGCGATCGAGTCCACAAGCTTCATGTGGGCTCACACTTGTGTAGGTCCTCTTCCCCGAGTCACTTCTACCGACCTCCTAACGCCCCATGTCCTGGGCACCCGTTAACCTTTGGCTTCCAGTCACTCCTCAGACAAGCTAAAGTGATCTGTCTTAGACCACTGGCTCTTGAACTTGATCGCTACAGGCGAAGACTTATATGTGCGGTGTGAGCAGCTCCGCTTGAACCTCTGGGAGACAAGGGGGTCCGTTTAGGGCCCCTTCCTTGGAGTTGTTGCAAGGTGGGCCCTGGTAGACGAGTCTGTTCAGGACACAGTGCAAGGTTGGGGGCGGGGGACAAGCTTTGAGGCTCCACTTCTGGTTACTCTGGGAGGGTCACCCTGGCTGATCAGTGATTCATTCTGATGTTGCGAACCATGTTTTCTTGTTTCCCTCTTTACCTGGCTTGGAGCGCATGTATGTGTGTGTGTGTGTGTGTGTGTGTGTGTGTGTTGTCATCGGAAACATCTACTGCTCAGGTCATCTGCTCGTATTCTTCTAAGCAACTGCTCACTTCAGAGGGGCCACCACCCCACTCAATGCCACCCTCCTTCAGAGGTCGGTCCGGGTATTGTTGTCAATGTGGCAACTCCCTGTCTTCCCAGCACCCTTGAGCCACCGCCACCACCTCTGCAGACTCACACACACCTGCACCTGCTCTCGGGCACTTTCCCCACCTGGTGGAGCAAGCCTGGCTTTCTCTCTGTCCAGCGGCTGCCTGTCCACCTACATGCCACAGCCTAGTTTGCCCACGAAGGAACCAGGCAAGGAGGCCTGGGCCGGTGACCTGCTGGGAGGGTGATCAGGACGGACGGGGCACATGGGAAAGATAGAAACTCTGCGGGATCCGCCGCAGCCTGATGGGAGGAAACCCCCTCTCCTTCTGCGTCCACGGCAGCTGCGAGGCCCACCGGGTCATCGGGGAACATGGCGTACTTGGCTGAGCAGGGCCAGCTGCCTAGAGGAGCTGCAGGGAACTGCTGTGATCGCGTTGCAACCAGAGGATGAGCCAGGCCTGTCAGGTCCTCCTGGGGTCACCCGTTGCCTCGTGGGTTTGGCATTGGCATCTGAGCCCTGCTGGGCTTGCAGGTGATGAGCAGATGTCTTAGCCCTTCGTCCTGGGCCCGACGTTCGGCATGACGGGCTGCAGGGCCACGGGCTGCAGAAGCGAGAGGTCTCCAAGGTCTCCTGGCAGCCGGATGGAGAGCATCCTGCCTCCGCTGGGGTCCTCTGCTGGGTTGGGGCCAAAGCCAAGGCGCCCTTTCCTTTTCCCGGGTCACCACAGTGGCGGCAGAGGCTCAGTCCCGACCCTCGGAGTGACCATGGGCCTGGAGGCACAGGTTCCAGCCTGCTTGCCCTGTGCCTCCCTGGCCCAGTACCCAGCACAGCCAGGCCAGGCTCCACTCCGGGGTCAGGTCCACTTCTGCAGCAGAGGGACCCGGCTTCTGTCCCACCAGAGGCGTCTAAGACCACTTCCGGCTTGAGGGAGGCGGTGGGGTGGAGGGACCGCTCTGGGACCAGAAGAAAGGGCCGGCGGCAGAGAGGCCGGAACCCAGGGGAGGGGCAGCCGCTGGGGGCGTCCCTCTGGCGTGTCTTGGGGTTTCTCGGGCTCTTCACCCCAGGCCCAGCAAGAGGCGCAGACACCCCTGCGGACAGTCGCCTCTGAGGTTGTTCACACCCCATCCCAAGTTGGCCCAACGGGCGCCGCGTGGCCTCAGCCCAGAACCTGCCACCAGCTGGGGCCGGGAAGAGGCTGGGCTGAGCTGGGGAGGGAAACACGGGCGGGGGCCTTGCAGCCTGGGGCCCCCTCCCCTCGGCCAGGGCCGGCCCCAGGGTGGGAGAGAGGAGGGCGTAGCCAGGCCACGGGGGAGCCGCCGCCACGAGGCCGAGACTGTCAGGCCGACTTGGAGGCGGCTCTGGGAGCCAGAAATCCCTGCCAGTTGGAGGAATCTGCCTTGTCTCCCCCCGGCGGATGCGGAAACAAACCCAGGTGATGGGGAAGCGCCTCTCGATCACGCGTGCGGTGACAGGTTTCCGAAGACATCTGGACGCTTGAGGAGGTTGAAATTCAGTTTGCTCCCTCACTCACACGCACACCCATGCACACACGGGGTGGGGGGAGCGAGGGAGGGAGAGAGGGGGTGTGGCACGGGGGTGAAAGGCCTGAGCGATATCAAGGCAGCAGAGCTGGGGGCAGAACATGTGTGCAAATCTGTGTGGAGGCCCCGCTCCCTACTGTGATAGGAGGCTCGTGAGGATACGTGGAGTCGGAGGGCAGAGTTGCCATGACCAGGCTGTTCTGGGGGCGGCGGGGGCCCATCATTCTCTTTCTGTCTCTCTGTCTCTCCGTATTTCTGCCTCTGTTTCTCTTTCAGTCTCCCTCTCTCTCTGTTTCTCTGTCTCTGTTTCTCTCTTTGTCTCTCTGTGTCTCTGTCTTTCTCTGTCTCTCCATCTTTCTCTGTGTCTAACTCTCTGTCTCTGTCTCTTTACCTTTCTTTGTCTCTCTCTGTGTCTCTCTATCTCTGTCTCTGTCTTTCTCTGTCTCTCCATCTTTCTCTGTCTCTCTCTAACTCTCTGTCTCTTTACC
>PVHY01025008.1:0-18909 GCA_004024945.1 Uropsilus gracilis | reverse complement strand
TTCTACATTGTTTCATTGTGGAGCATTAAAACATTTGTATTCTGCTCTATGATTGTGATGATTGTGATTATTGTTATTACCTTTCACTTTTTTTTTTTTTTTTAAAGTGGTCGGGGTACAGTGGCTCTTGCCTGTAAGCTTCAGCCTATGAAGCGGCCAGGGCTAGGGATCCTGGTTCGAGTTCCGCCTGGGGCCTGTAGCGAGATGTAGGTCCAAAAAAAATAACAGCTGGGTGTGGTGGCGCACGCCTGTAATCCCAGCTACCTGGGAAGCTGAGGCTGGGAATTGCTTGAGTCTGTGGTACTCCAGGCAACGTGAGCCTGTGGTTCCATGGGCAAAAATAGCGAGACCTAGTTTCAAAAAAAAAAAAAAAAAAGAGACTAGGTCTCACTATGTTGCCTGGGGTTATCACTCAAGTGATCCCTAGCCTCAGCCTCCCAGGTAGCTGGGGTTACAAGCGCGTGCCACCATGCCTATCCTGACTGATTGTGACTATCTTTCATGCTTTATCAGTTGTCTAGAAATTGCAGAGTAAAAACTCATCATTAGAGTATTATGATTATGTTAGTAGTGTTCATTGTGTTCACCCAGTAGTGTTGAAATGGTGGACACTTACATATGAATTTCTGTCCTTCCTGTTTCACCAATGGAGGATTATTTCAAGTATTGGAAAAAATGGAATATTTACTTATATTCCTTATCATTTGCTTAGAATGAATCCACATGATAGTTTATATTTGATTTTTTTTTTTTTTTTTTTTTTTTTTTTTTTTTTTTTTTTTTTTTTTTTTTTTTTTTTGTTATTTTGGAATCTTAGTTGCTGCCTGGTTTTTGTTTTGGTTGTTTTCAGAAGAAATGCCAGCTCATTTCTACATCTTATGTAATTTTAGCCTCTTCAACAAACCTGTGGTGTGTGAGTTAAGACATGTTATCCTTGGTTATACAGGCAAGGAATTTGAGGAACAAAGGGGTTAAATAATTTGCCTAAGGTGGTGGTGGTGGTTTTTTTTTTTGAGACTAGTTCTCTCTATTTTTGCCTGTCGAACTGCAGGCTCATGTTGCCCGGGGTACTACAGACTGAAGCAATCCCCAGCCTTAGCTTCCCAGGTAGCTGGGATTACAGGTGCGCGTCATCACGCCCAGCTATTTTTTTGGGACTAGGTCTCACTACATGCCCCTGGCAGGACTTGAACCGTGATCCCTGGCCCTGGCTTTCTAGGCTGCCACTTACAGGTATGCGCCACCATGCCTGGCAAACTAAGGTTATGTTTGTAATAACTGACTGGTAGGCATTTGAACTTCTGGTAGTCTAGGTTCAAAGCTTCCCCAGTATGCTGCTTCTTAGCAGTACTGCTCTAACTGCTAAGGCACAGAGAAATCTTAAACATGATACTTGCCTGTGAGGTTGGAGGAATCATGATACCATGAAGAGAAGGGAAATTATATCTGAAAGGTAATTGTATTTTCAGATTGTGTGAAATGGCAGAAGTCACTTTCAGCTGAAGATTGGTGACTGGTAAATAGGTGTGAGACCAAGGCAAGGTGCATTTAGATGTAAGTTTCAGTTTTCCTCATAGAGGTTTTTGTTAAAATAATTCAGCTTCCATCCTGTAGAAAGTAAATATGCATAGAGGATTTGGTAATTAGTTCAGGCTTGGGAGAGAAGAGCCAGCTACAGAATTAGAAGGTAGCTGGGTCATGAATTAAACTGTATATATATAGTGTGTCATTTAAATGATGAATTTCTATTTCAGTCTGTGCACTGCATTATTCCTATGTCTGGGAGATGAGTGTTTACAATCCAGCTAGATTTTGCAGCCAGGTTCTTTGGCCTTGAGTTCGTGAGGACCATGATTTTACAGATAGAGGTTTTAGAAAAATTTAATATGATTTGCATTGTTTGGTATAGATGTTCATTTCCACCAAGGTTCTGAGTTATTTCAAGAAGTGTAAGTCATCCCAGCCTGAAATAGTGAACAAAGCACCAGTCACTGACAAGACTGGTTCTAAGTTTAAATACCCTTCTCCACTGAGCCTCTTTTTTTTTTCTGTTTGGTGGCCATCCTGTCATTCTTTTGCAGTTGTTGGTGTTGTAAATTGCTGATGGTACAATGCGCACCAATTAGTCTGTGAAACATGAGCTCCCTAAAGGAAGTGACTTTGGTTTGTTTTGTTCACTGCTAAATCACACCTTTTAGAGTTACCATGTACATTCAGTATGTCTCAATGAGTTATAAGAATGGTAAAGAAATAATTACTTGACTATTAGGGAAGAGAGATTTGGCGGCATTATATTGAAACTTTTAAGTGTTTTTTTTTTTTTTTTTCTTTTACAAAGATGAGTCTTAGGATTGTATGTCCAAGGTCAGATGTCAGGAGATCAGGAGATCTTACTTATCCCTAAAAATTTTTTTTTTTTTGAGACTAGGGCTCCCTATTTTTGCCCGTGGAATCACAGGTTCACATTGCCTGGGGTACCACAGACTCAAGCTATCCCCAGCCTCAGCTTCCCAGGTAGCTGGGATTACAGGCGTGTGTCACCATACCCAGCTAGTTTTTCGGAACTAGGTCTCAGCTACCTTGCCCTGAGTGGGACTTGAACTATCACCCCTGGTCCCTGCCACGGCTTCCTAGACTGCCGCTTACAGGCATGCACCACCATACCTGGTCCTTTCCCTAACAATTTTATCTAAAAAATTTATGACCCTCTCCCACATCAGTTTCTTTTTCTATAAGAAATAGTTCAAGCCAGGTGCGGTGGCATGCACCTGTAGTCCCATCTACTTGGGAGACTGAGGCTAGGAATTACTTGTGTCAGTGGGTGCAAGACTACCCTGGGGCAACATAGTGAGACCTAGTCTCAAAAAAAAAAAAAAAATCAGAGTTTATTAATTAAAAGGTAAATCAGTCTGCCTATTTTTGATTTTTTTGAATTAGCTTTCCTTTTTATAATTAAGGTAACATTAATTTACAATACCAAGTTTGATTCAGAAACCTAGGAACCCACCTCTGCAGGATGTTGTAACAAAACACCTACACTAAGGCACCCATGATCTTCCACCATAGTATGCTGTAAACCTACTTTCATCATTGTTTTCTACATTTACAATTAATCGAGCTCCCCTATCCCTTACTATTAATTTTTAGACCTTGTTTTAAATGCTTGCTTTGGAGGTGGCCTTCAGCTACTAATTTACTCTTCACCCTTCTTGTAAAAATATTAAATAAAAAGATGTATATTGCAATAGATTTTTGCTTCCTTGGTGAAGTTTTTTTTTTTTTTTTTTTAAATTACCTCTGTGTAGTGGGGGATATTGACTGTTTCTTGCGCACTACTGCCTCCTATTGTCAGGGGGAGAAATAACTTGATGGAAAAGGCCCATGGGCAAAAGATAGGGCCTTATCTAATTTTAAGATACCTTATTACTGGTTTAACCTAAATTACTAATTAACATCTTGTATAATGAACTTATTATAGTTTACAAAATGACAGTGAATGCTGATTAATACAACTAGATAATAAAGCTACATAGTGTATTACTAATCTATAACTGCCTAACCTTACCCTGAAGTGTTAGTGGTTTAAAAAGTACACACATTTGTTATTTAAATTTTGGAGGGTTAGGTATGTGGAGATGGCTTAGGTGTGTGCCTCTGGATTAAGGATTCTTAGGTTATTGTAGTTAAGCATTTGGCTGTGGTCTGATATAAACACTGCTAGGGAAAATTCTGCTTCTAGGTTTCTTCAGTTCATTGCAAGTTGTTGGACTTAGGGACTTAGGGCCTCACTTCCTCCCTGACTTGACTGGAGACCACTCTCAACTCCTACCGTGGGGATAATCCATAGGGAATCACACAGTATGGCATCTTGCTTTTCTGAGCATGTAAGTGAGGAAGATAGTGCCTAAGTTGGAAGCCAGGTTTTTGTTTTATTTTGTAATAGTTTATTCAGCACTAGTGAGCTGCTATGTCTAGTCCTCTCAAAGGGAGAGATCTCCCATGGACATATATACCAGGCTGAGGGCTCACTGGAGGCCAT
This sequence comes from Uropsilus gracilis, assembly GCA_004024945.1. NCBI lineage: Eukaryota > Metazoa > Chordata > Mammalia > Eulipotyphla > Talpidae > Uropsilus > Uropsilus gracilis. The sequence goes on along the minus strand of PVHY01025008.1, from coordinate 14,870 downwards.
TTTAGAAGCTGCCTGCTGGACGTGGTATTTTATGAATGTGGGGTATATTCTAAACTACAGTTATTCATTTCATTTTGCCAATTAGCAGTTTAAATCAGCAGATGGCATCTAATTTTAAAAACCAGAGCCTCTAGTTTTTTCATGAACAATATTTAGCTAAGCAGTAACGAGTTTTGATTGTCAAGTGAACTTACTCTGTGACATGTATTTTTATAATGCCTTAGAAACATTTGTCGTTGGAATTTAAAAGATTTTGTCAGTTTTTCCTTTGTTTCGATGTATGAAACCTTGTTTTGAGTTAATAATGTGACTAATGTGCAAGAATTAAAATTTATGTTTAATGTTACTAATAAGCTTTTCTCCCCTCTCCCTCCATTAGATCGCTCTGGAATAGAAAACGTCAATTCTGTGGAAGCTTTGCAGGAAACCCTTATTCGTGCACTAAGGACCTTAATAATGAAAAATCATCCAAATGAGGCCTCTATTTTTACAAAACTTCTTCTGAAGTTACCAGATCTTCGATCTTTAAACAACATGCACTCTGAGGAGCTCTTGGCCTTTAAAGTTCACCCCTAAGGCCTTTGTTTATTTAAACGTGAACTGATTCATGCTAACTGTACATTTTGTGCTGAAATGCTTATTTATATGCGTATACTATATGTGGAGCTAGAGACCTTTAAGACAATACAGATTGTAGGCTATCTCTGTAATCATGCAGTAGCTGTTGGATTGAGATTTCCTCAGCCATGGTTAGATACTGACCACATTTCCCTGACAGACCAATCAGCTGTGTCACACTTAAACTGGAGAAGTTACACTGAATTATAATCATTCTGAATGTCAGACTTTTTCATCTGCCAAAGCCAAAAAACTTTGTGCTCTCCCTGTGGTATAAATGCAATGCACAATCACAGGTATTTGGAGATTGAAACATTTAGTCCTTTGTGGTAGAAATTCTATTACACGATGGAAATTTGATTTCACAAGACTATTTGATCTGGTAATTGGAGACTTTTCAAGTTAGGAGACCTCCATATCTGTATTTCATGCTGTGTCTGTTAAAGTGTATGATCCTGGGCATGTTATGTTAGTTGGTTGTGGAGATGAGACTTGATAGTGTTCCCAATGTCCCACCTCACAGAGATGCTAAAAAATGACTAAAAAGTATGTTTACCTCTTGGGAGATAGGCACTATGTAAATATGGTAAAATTTTTCTTGGAATTATCCATAATAATATTGTTACTTCTGAGCATTTCTGAGAAATTTCACTGTCCACACCAATCTATTATTCAGGGTTCCTGCGTATGTGTGGGGTATCCTACTGGCACACATATATTCAAAGTTTATGGGTACATCAGATGCATAGTATGTGTACATAATATGTATGTGAATATAGTTATACATAAATATATTTCTTCACAATATTTTAAACTGTGAAGAACTTTATCATACAATGAACTTAAAAGGTGTCAAAAGACCCAGTTAGGTGCATTTTACCTATTGATGACATAATCATCGCTTTAACTGTTTAAACAGTAGAATATTGAATTTATGCTCTATTTTTGTTTATTTAAGCAACACCATTAAAATGCAACAGGCAGTCGAATCCAAATTTCAAAACACATGGACTTTAGAGTTCATCTTTGGTAAATTATTCAGTTCAAGGTACTAGTTGTTCAAAAGTTAATTACCTTGTGCTGACAAAGATTGCATTATTGCCCCTTATACAAATGCTGCAGCTTGATGATAAAGAATTTTGGAGAACCAATCAATGTTTAAGAAAACTTTAATATGTTGGGGTGTGTGTGTGAGTGAGAGAGAGAATTCTGAGAGTATGCACAGTTATGTTCTGAGTCTCCTTCCCCACCTAAATAACACTACAGGGATATTCTTAAAGTTAATCTATAGTTCGAAAAATCATTTTGTGTGTGACCTACAGGCTTGCAAGTAGTATAGTCAGAGACATTTTATCTGTCTTTTAAATATTGGGCTTATTAGATCAAATCAACCTCTTTATGACAGTAAGAAATAGCCAAAGTTGAGGATTTTATGTTTGTTTTCCTGTTTCCCTGGAAAATAGCAATTGGATTTTTTGGTTAAAGATTGTCTTCTAATTTTTGAATTATAAAATTGCAAAGATGAAAAGAACCTGCTTTATTATACTCAGCCTGTTGTTTTAATGACTTGTGAGCAGAATGCCTTATTTTGTAATCTTGTTTAACTTGTTGCTACTGGGACTTGAATTTCTGTGGCACTAGTTAAGTAATTTTAAAAAAGTTAAACCCTCTCATTATTAAAGAGGAAAGGTGATGGTGATGTCTGTAATACAATATAGCCCATAATTGTGGTTTACCTTAAATAGGTATGACTTTATGGGATATAGAGTATAGTTTTTGTGAATTCTTTACATGATAGCATTATCTTTTTTGAATTTCTTCCCTAATATAAATGCATAGTTTTCTTCTATGGGGAATCGAAACACTTTTCAAAGTAATATGAAGACCTCAAAGATCATGTTGATTCTTAATTTTCGCCTTTTGCATAAGCCTCTTTATAACATGTTACCTTTAAAACAATTACTAAGTCTTTAGGAATGTGTAACCGGAACTGTTAGTATTGCTTATAAAACTTTAGTTAGGTTGAGTATATATACATGTATACATCTATATATAGGCATATAGATTCGCATTTTGTCTTGTAAAATTTTATTTGAATGAATTCTTCCTGTAGGTAATGGGAAACAAAATTAATAGTTCATATGCCATTCTTAGCATTTCTATATTTGAAAATAGCCCAGTGTTGAAACTTCTAATTGTAAAATTAAACCAGCTGCCTATTACAAGCACATTTTTTGGTTGAGTCATTGGATGTAAACTTACTGTATGCAGAGAAGGCAACCAGTTTAGGAAACTTCTGAGTCAGTGGGACACTGTTGATTAATTAATAATGTACTGTATGAATTAAGTGATGCTTTAACTGATTTTACATTTTAAAGTTATAATATGGGCATTGTGTCAGCAAACTTAAGGGCATTATGTCAGCAAGCTAAAACTTTTTTTTTTCCTGTGCTTTCAATGTATCTCTTTACATGATCTGAGGGAGGGTTCAAGCTTCTAGAGAGAAATAGCTGAGGGAAAGGGAGAACATCTTCAGGGGATGGAAGCTTTTCCTTAGGGCGATGGTTTAACTACAAATTTAAAAATTAGGAGGAAATTTCCGTGGATTAATTGTATAGCTTTCATATCTACATTTCAAGAAATTACCATTGTAACTTGATAAGATATGATTTATATAAACATCACTGCAAAGCAAGGTGTAGAAACTCAGCTAGATTTATTACTGTGCACGAGAGTAAGTACCTATCTCAATTATTTTTTCTTTTCCAATATAAAGTTTGCTGAATGTACAAGAAGAGTTTATCACTTAGGATATAGATTTTTTTTTTTTTAGGGGTTGGGGGGAGGGGCTGTGTCAGGAAATTGTTGCCTATAAACAAAGATTGTCTTGATTTGATCCAAAACATAAAACTTGATGCTATTCTTGAATTAACGTGAAAAAGCAAAATGGCTGTTTTAAAAATGGTACAAATATATTGTTGACAGGATATAATTGAGCTTATTTTCTACAAACTGTATTTGATGAAGACATGGGCAAATCTTCATGTTTCTGAAAAGTGATCTGTATATGAGGAGGGGTAATAAATGTTATTTCTAACCAAATGTGGTTTTTGATCTCTTCCCATTTTGACTTCTTGTAGACCACTTGCAGTTTAACTTGCTGCTTTCCCTTTTGTGTAACAGCATCACTTACATAAACCTGATGGACTGTGGGGCAGTATATATGGAGGGCTTTTTAAAAAGGATTTTAGAGTTTGTTTAGATAATCTAACAAGGATTGTTGCAACTTCCTGTCATGCCAGCTGAAGAGTGGTTTGCAGTACCTGATAAGGTAATCTTTCTAGGAAGGAAATGGGAAAAGAAGACATGAGTGCTAGCCAAGAATCAGCCTTGGCCATATCTGGGATAAGTTCCTCAGCAAGACAAACCCTTCCCCTCAGTGGGAGTGAAACTAAGGCACTTATGTAGCATTCCTTGCACTTGTTTTCCAGTTCAGTAATATCCACTACTTTTCTGGGAATGTTAATTGATGTTAGGTGGGAGAAATGGACTCCCTGATTAAGTGCATTTGGGAATGCTGAGTTAGACAAGGTTACGAGGTATTTTATGTCAGTTCTGCTCTCTCCAACGAGCAGGTTGCATTGTAGATCTCGGGAGGAAGAGTTTAGTAGGATGCATTTTCCTGGAACTGTGACTAGTTTTCCTTATTTTGCTGAAACATTTTGTAAGTTTTTAATCCCCCTTCCTGTGCTGAAGGTTTCTTGGTGCTTCTTCAAAAGTACTTTGAGGAGACAAAAACCTTACTAACTCACTTTGGTGTTGATCAGGCTTTTTGATCAGTCTGAGTTGCTGTACATGCGGTCTTTTGCTCCCTTGCACAGCCTCATAAACATTGAGCTCTAAATAAATGTGTGACTGATTGGAAACAAAATGGATGAAATTCCTTTTGAATTTGGGAAATGCTGCCTGAGAGTAAAGAAGCTGGTCTGTGGGTCTGATTCTAGCTTCTACAAGCAGTTGGACCTGTTAAAAATGTGTTATATCTGCTTTTCTTTATTCTTAGTCTGTCTCAAGCCTGAATGACTATGGTCTGTTTCATGGCAAGAGTTATGCTTGAAGTCTGTAGTTGCCAGAATGTTGTCTTTGTCAACAGTAGTCTCAGTTTCCCAAATAAGCATTTTCTCCTGTATATTAATACATCTCACTAAGGAGGAAGATCAAGCTTTGTAGAAGTACAGACTTACTAGATAAATATGGTGTCCCTCCCGTTTTTCCTCCTGTGGTCCATAGAATTGAGTATGAACTTCTAAAATCTCCAAGTAAACTTTCTTTTCTATGGTTTTTTTCTTTGAACTTCCCTTACCCTTTTTTAAGACTAGGTCTCACTGTTTTTGCCTGTGGAACCGCAGGCTCTTGTTGCCCAGCGTACCACAGACTCAAGCAATCCCCAGCCTCAGCTTCCCAGGTAGCTGGGATTACAGGCGCATACCACCACGCCCAGCTATATTTTTTCGGAACTAGGTCTCGCTGCGTGCCCTCCCGCAGGCCTCAAACCGCGATCCCTGGCCCCAGCTGCTGCTTCCTAGGTATGCGCCACCATACCCAGTCCCTAACCCTTAATTCCAGCAGCCCCCTGCCCTCCTTATTACTTTGTTGTTTTGCTTGTAAGTTTTCATCTAGTCCGACTAAGGGTTCCCTCCCCCAATTCTTTTAATTTCCTGTTCAGGTTCTGCAGTTGACTGAGGGTGGAGTCGTTTCCAAAGTGGAAATCACCTGCACTTTCATTGTCTCGATTAGTTGCTGCTTCCAAAGTGACTCTTACTAAGTAGTTTTATCTGACATGACATGATTTTTTAAAGACTAGACTGTCCCAGATTATTGTTAATCTAAATGCAAAATGATGGGTGTCAATCCAGACAGAACTGTGGGAGTCTTGTGTACCAGCAAATGGCTTTCTGACTGGCAACTGCTAGCACCACTTCAGTTTCCTAGTGTGAACAACTGGCTGGTGAGGCCTCATGAAATCTGGTTGCTGCATTTCCAAGTATCAGGAAGCTGGTTGTTCGGAACACAAACGTTATTAAAAAGTCATATAATCTGAGCTGGGCATGGTGGCAAGTGCCTGTTGTCCAAGCACTGGGAGGCAAGAGGCTTGGAATTGCTTGAGTTCGTGGGTTCGAGACTATCCTGGGGACCAAGTGAGACCTGGTCTCAAAAAGCAGCTGGGCGGCAGGCACCTATAATCTCAGCTACCTGGGAGGCTGAGGCTGGGAATCACTTGAGTTCGCGGTACCTGGGTAACATAGCAAGACCTAGTCTCCAAAAAAAAAAAAAAAAAAAAATATATATATATATACACACACACATACATATATAACCTAAATTTGAGCTATATTTGGAAAGATAATATTCAAGATTGTATTTTACTTTTTTTTTTGAGACTAGGTCTCACTATTTTTACCCGTGGAACCGCAGGCTCATTGCCCAGGGTACCATGGACTCAAGCAATCCCAGCCTCAGCTTCCCAGGTAGCTGGGATTACAAGCGTGTGCCACCATGCCCAGCTATTTTTTGGGACTAGGTCTCGCTGGGTTGCCATGGGCAAGAATCAAACCGCCATCCCCAGATCCCACCATGACTCCGTAAGCTGTCACAGATACGCGCCACTGTGCCTCGCTTGTATTTTTACTTTTGAGGTTTAGTTCCTTCATATTTATTATGTGTGTCTTGGAAATCCTTTAGATTGGCATGTTCCTGAACTCTTCCCAAATCCCTGTTAAACGATGGCACATTGGTAGTTTTACAGGCTCCAACCCAAAAGTGGGTCCCTTGCACTCTGAAAGAATTCACCGGAGAGTGTTAGAAGCAGTTGAATCAGACAAGACTTCATTATAGAGACACGTGCATGAGGGAGCCAGTGAGGGAAAGGAGACAACGTGGCTTCTCCAAGGGAGTTAGGAGGAGATAATTATAAAGGGAAATTCTTGAGGCTGGGAGGAGGGCAGTGTCAGTCCTGGTCTGAGTTGGGCAATGCCTGGGCATGCGTAGATGGGTTACACGTCATCTGCACTTCCCTGCTGTTAACCTTCTGCCTCCAGGAGATTTTGAGATAGTTAGGATCTAATGATTCTTGTCAATGCTGCCGGATGGTCAGTCTGGTGGGCCAAACTGACTCACTTGTCCAGAATTCAATCCACCTGTTCAAACAGGATTTGGGGCAACTCTTCCTACTGTTACCAGGCAAGGTGAGGCACACTCCAGGCCCCTCAAACCTGACTGCTTTATTTATTTTTTTTGAGACTGGGTCTTGCTATTTTTGTCCATGGAACCACAGGCTCATGTTGCCCGGGGTACCACAGCCTCAAGCAATATCCAGCCTCCGCTTCCCAGATAGCTGGGACTACAGGAGTGCACCACCATGCCCAGCTATTTTTTGGGACTAGGTCTCACTATATTGCCCTGAGCGGGACTTGAACCGTGATCCCCAACCCCAGCCGCTTCATAGGCTGACGTTTACAGGCACAAGCCACCGTGCCCAGTCTGACTGCCTTAAATGGGTGCTGCCATCCCCTCCCCGCGTAAAGACTCTTACTGTGTAAGACCATCAATGGAAAAGAACTAATGCAGTTATTGTGCTGCAGAAAAAGAAAGAATATGGTTAAATTAGTTTCCACACGAAGCACCCAAAGTTACCCATCCTCTTGTGGGTAGATCTAAACAGTATTGGCCCTGAGCGGGGCCACTGAAGTCTGAAAGCTGCTACAGATCTAAGGCACCTTCTGGTGAGGACTCACAGGAAAAAGGCAGAAGAAGCCAGGCAAATCTGGAAGGAAAAGAGCAAAAGCAAAACTCACGTCAAGATCTATAATTCACATCTCATCTCTGTCTCTTGCAAAGTGTCTCCTTCCCTGTTCCCCAAGTCCTTGGTTCAAGTCCAAGGCAGAGAAGCCAGTGCACCTTCTTCACATCTCTCTGTGCCTCCTCCAGCCTTATTTTTTCTCCATTTTTCTTCGCTTCTCTCTTCTGTTTTTAACTGGCTTCTCAAGTCACCCCAATCTTTTGTAACTTCACCTCCCTACTCAGCTCTGCTCCTTCAGCTCCCAATTTCTGTTACCTACGCGCTGGTAACATGATTTCGAGAAGTCTGGGTAAGTCCCTCTGAGGGTTCTGGAGGAAGGGTCTGTTCTAGGCCTGCCTCCTTGGTTTGCAAATGGCCTTCTCTGGGGGTCCTCACATCATATTCCCCTTGTACCTGCCTATGTCCAAATTTCCTCCTCTCAGGAGGAATTTCCTACTCTCAGGACACCAGTCAGCTTGGCCCCACTTTCTTTAATGAACTCTTTATTTTATTTATTTATTTATTTATTTTGAGACTAGGTCTCGCTTTTTTGCCCATGAACTGCAGACTCACGTTGCCCAGGGTGCCACGGACTCAAGCAGTCCCCAGCCTCAGTTTCCCAGGTAGCTGGGATTACAGGCGCGTGCCACCACACCCAGCTATTTTTTTGCTATGTTGCCGCAAGCAGGACTCGAAACACAATCCCTGGTTCTTACCACAGCTTCCTAGGCTGCCGCGTATGGGCTTGCACCACCATGCCTGGTTAATGAACTCTAAAGACTCTGAGGTCTGATACTGTTGTATTCTGAGTGAGGTACTAGGGGACAGGATCTTTGGAGGGACACTGTTCAACCATACTACTTGGGAAATCTGGTCATATAATTTATGTGTCTGTCTTTTCTCCCTCCTCTGCCTCCCAACTGTGAGCCTATAGAATTCAGAGAGTGAATCTCCCTGGTTTTTATAGCTTCAGTGTCTTAGTGTCTGATAGTATTTGAGTAAATGTTGTTTAAACTATTGATAAAGGTGTTTTTTATATTTTATTGAGTTATAAACCTGAAACAATTCTTCTGTGTGTGCAAGGCACACACTTAATAGCCTTTCGCCAGAAGTCTGATGTAAGTACTTGGCCTCACATGGCTAGAGATTTCTGAATTGCTTGATCCTGCTTGCTTTTTTGCAATGTGTGTGGATAGAGTGGGAGATTCTTCTGGGGCTGGAGAAGAGGCTTCACATCTATATTCTCCTAGAAACTTGTTTATTTTATCACAGAGTTTTTAAAAAGAAAAGACCCTAGTTCCACTTCATTCAGACCTAGGAAAGGAATCTAGGTGTTTGTATTTTGAAGCTTTCCAGGCCAGTCTATAATAAACAGATAATTGTCATTGAGACTATCCCACTTTGTCAGGGATTTCCTATTGTTGCTTTTCCATTTAATAGACAGTAGAATTACAGGTTGCCATGGTAACCAACCCACTGCCCAAGCGGCCTGGGCCTTAAAGACACAGAAACTACATTTGGTTTTATTCCACAGAGCTGACATTGTTATAAAACAGAGCCAAGCGAAGTGAATGCGAATCAGAGGAGACGTGCTGCTCCTGCCTTGTGGCCCTCCTAGCCTCTTGTGGTTTCTGTGTTTACCAGGCCCCTGAATAGCCCTGTGTTAGAAATTGTGTAATTTGGTCTCTGGAGTTTTTCAAGAAAACAACCACATTGCTGTTTCCTGTGCAGTTTAGTTACCTTTGTTGGTAGCATATTATGGAAACTAAGACATTTTGGGGACGGTCAGCGTATATTTAGTTCAGCTCCCCCTTCAACCCAAGATTTGACAAATGGTAAACTTCCATCCATGATCTCGCTTCATCCAGCTGAGACATCAAAAGAAGGCTCCAAAGAAACAGGCTGATCCTTCAGACATTGCTAACTTAAGGAAAACCAGGAGGTCTGGCAGACCTGGGGAACCATTCTTGGTTATGCCAAGAAACTGAATTAGCTGGCTAAGCTTGAGAAAACAGGGGAGCTTCTGGCAACTTGAAATGGATTTTCTCACTCCTCTGAGCTTTGCCCATAGCCTCTGATTACATTTTGCCACAAAGCTAATTAAAGCAGGTCTTGAGAGCCTAGGGAAGGATGATTCACCTGATAAGCTAATTTCACTGCATACCTTGAACCTGGGTTAGGGTCTATTTCTAGGAGGCACAGTTGAGGTCAAGAATAAAGCAGAAGCATCCATAAGATAAGCCCACCCTTTGCTGTGGAAATTATAGTTTCTGGATTTGCTGGCTATGGAAGTTTAGAATTGCTGGGGTGGATTTATTTTCAGTCTCGCTTCATTTCTTTTCAGGCTCTAGGCCATCGTTCGGCGCTGATTTTTATGACTGCTTTAGGAAAGAGGGAACCTCCCTTGTTAGTGTGAGAAGTGCTTTATTTCATTTGGAAAGTGGCATCTACTAATGAATCATTGGTTGTCCACCCTGGCTTTGGGGGTTTTTGGCTTTCCCCTGTGACTTCTTTGAGAATTCTGGGCAATTCACAGACCTTCTCAGACTTGTTTTTAAGATGGATGATAGAAAGAAGAGGATTTAGACCAGGGAAGGACCTTGAGATCTTCTGTTGCACACTTCTTGTCTTTTCTCTCACCAGGATGTGAGTCATGTTTGGTCTCTTCAAAATGGACTTAGGAGCAGCGAGGGAGGAAGCGGAAGAGAAGGCAGAGAACAACAGCAGTAGAGGGTGAACCCATGACCGCTAATGTGACCAACTGGGGTCAGTCATATTGGGGACTGCATGAGTATGTTTCTACCAAAGGGATGGAGAAGTTGGATATTTTTCTACTCACTCTGTCTTGTATTGGTTGAAAGTTGTTTCTGAAGGTCAAGCAACTTCCCACATACCAGAGAAAAGTCTTCAGGCTGGGAGATAGACACCTGATCCCCTAGAAGGGTTCTGCTGTCAGCAATCACAGGAACTGTATTGTGCAGGTCAGCTCCTTGTCAACTCAGACATATGGGTGAGGCAGCAACTGTGTCTGCCTCCAAGGGACTCTTCCAGCTACATAGCAGGCTGCTGTGATAGTATCATGGTTATTGTGGTGATTTTAGGTCCCACTAGCAAATGCTTGATATGCTTCGCAATAAAGGTGGGAGGTCTATGACTCCTTTCCCTTGAATTTAGAGACTTGTAGCTGCTTTGACCAATAGAATGTGATGCACATGATCTAAGTGACTTCCAAGATTAGGTTAGAAAAAATTCATGCTGTTCCAACTCATTTGCTGAGACACTTGCCTTTAGAGTTTTTTGTTTGTTTGTTTGTTTGGAGACTAGGTCTTGCTGTTTTGCCTGGGGAACCGCACTCATGTTGCCTGAGGTACCATGGACTCAAGCTAACCCCAGCCTCCCAGGTAGCTGGGATTACAGGCGTGCGCCACCACTCCCAGTTGTTTTTTGAGACTTGGTCTCAATACGTTGCCCCGGGTGGGTCTCAAACCCCCGAACGGGTCTCGAACCGGCGGACTCAAGTGATTCCTAGCCTCAGCCTCGTTTCTGGAGGTGCAATTAAAGCCATGCGCCACCGTGCCCAGCCTGCCGTTAGAGTTTTGACCTGCTGTGTAAGAAGTTTAACTGCCAGGAGGTTGCAATAGTCAAGGGGCCATGTGCAGGTTCTCTGGTTGACCACCTCAGCTAAACCTCCAGCCAACAACTAGCATCAGCTGTCAGCCTTTTGAGTAAGCCATCTTTCTTTAAAAATGTTTAAAAATTGACCGGGCTTGGTGGCTCGTGCCTGTAAGCTTCAGCCTATGAAGCAGCCGGGGCTAGGGATCGCGGTCCCAGTCCCGCCGGGGCCCTTAGTGAGACCTAGTTCCAAAAAAATGCTGGGCGTGGTGGCGCGTGCCTGTAACCCCAGTTACCTGGGAAGCTGAGGCTGGGGATTGCTTGAGTCTGTGGTACCCCGGGCAACGAGAGCCTGCGGTTCCGTGGGCAAAAATAGCAAGACCTAGTCTCAAAAAAATGTTTAAAAATCATACAATGTTGGCCATATTTGTATAGCGACTATTACCTTTATGGCCCTCTCTATATCAACCTCCCCCTTCCCTCTTCTTGTAAGTCGCTGCCTTATGCTTGGCTCACCGGTCTGTTTTTCCTGGATTGACATCCTCTTTTCCTGGATGAGGACCTGTGCTCCTGGAACGCAGCAGCCAGGCTGCTGGGATCTCTAGAGTTTTCTGTGAGATGGGCAGCTGGGTCTTGCATGTCAGGAACCTTTCACAAGGCGGATGTGTGCTGTGGTTCTTCAGTCTTGTTTGTTGCGGCACTTCCTATGGTTGAGGTGAATGTCACGTTGAATCTCCTTGCTGGTGTCTGTCCCTTGGGGCTGCCTCCTGTCCCATTATAGTTCTGGTATCTTGGGTTGGGAACTTGGGTATCCGGTATCTTGGTCTGGGAACCAAACCCCCAGACACTGGCAGTGGAAGAGTTCCTTGGTGGGGAGAGACTCCAGCAGGTGGTTGGTTTAGTTCCTCTCCTTTCTCAAAGTTTACAGTCCATGGGGCCACAGCCATACCCATATGGCTATAGAGAGGGAGGGAGCTTTGCTTGAGTGAACCATGTTGGATGTCTGGTCCAGTTGACCCTTCAGGTAGCTACAGTTTCAGTCAACATCCATCTGATTAAAACCTTTTTTTTTGAGACTAGGTCTCGCCATTTTTGCCTATGGAAACACAGGCTCATGTTACCTGGGGCCACGAACTCAAGCAATCCCCAGTCTCAGCTTACCAGGTAGCTGGGGTTACAGGCGCGCACCACCATGCCCAGCTATTTTTTTTGGAACTAGGTCTTGCTATGGGCCCCAGGTGGGACTCGAACCGTCATCCCTGGCCCTGGCTGCTTCATAGGCTGAAGCTTACAAGCACGAACCACCGTGCCTGGCTGATTAAAACCTTTTACTTATTTATTTTATTTTTTTGAGACTAGGTCTCGCTATTTTTGCCTATGTTACTTGGGGTACCACAGACTCAAGCAATCCCCATTCTCAGCTTCCCAGGTAGCTGGGGTTACAGGCACACGCCACCACGCCCAGCTATTTTTGGGGGACTAGGTCTTGCTGCGTGCCTCTGGCGGGACTCGAACTATGATCCCTGGCCCTGGCCATGTCTTCCTAGGCTGCCACCTACAGGCATGCGCCACCATGCCTGGCCTGATTAAAACCTTTTGAGTGAGGTTTGGTGAGAATGTCCCAGTCAAGGCCTGCCTGAATTATTGACTCAGTGAATCTGTGGGCAAATTAAAATGATGGTTATCTTCTATTTTCAAGTTTGGGATATTTTGTTTTGTAGTTATTATAATGAGGATGCTTATCGTGGGGCTGCTGGTATTAAGGAGATGATTACTTAATACCTTTTGGGTTAAGGATTGCCTACCATTTTCCAGAGGTGGCAGTAGATTCCCAGGTAGGTGAAGATGTCCTCCTGAGCACACATCACAGGTTTCCCAGGGGTACCATTAACAATTTCCCATATGCCTTCTGTGGATGTTTTGCTGATAGGAGGCCATATTTTGAAAAGGGCTTTGCAAAGAGCCTTAGCACCTTGATTCATGCTATGCTTTGCTTCCAATGTTATCCTGCTCCATTCAGTTAAGGGGGTTGCAAGATTGCACTGACTGCTGTCTAATAAAGACATCTTTATTAGATGTCTTGCCAAAAATGTTTAGAATCAAGGACACAGGGGAGAGGGGAAGGACTTGTTTTTATTAATCTGGACATTTTTCTCCAGATCCAGCATATGAATATTAAAATTTCACAAAAACTTAAAAAAACCTGAAATTCAGGGTGAGGTGTCAAGAGTGTGATTTACAAATTCTGGTACTCTTCAGAAACTGGGAGGAAAGTCCTTAAAATTTTGCCTTCCAAATCATCTGACCCTTGAAATAACTCCTAAAAAGAGAGTATCAATGCTGTGCAGTGTATTGCGCTGTGGGGAAGAGAGTGTTAGCTTTAACAGCACAGACTCCATTTTCCCTGATAATGCACTTGGGGTTAGAATAGAAGAAGAAAAGCCTCAAGGGAAAAAAAATAGGTCTCACTATTTTTGCCCGTAGAACCACAGGCTCATGTTGCCCGGGGTACCACCACAATCCCCAGCCTCAGCTTCCCAGGTAGCTAGGATTACAGGCATGCACCACCACACCCAGCTGTTTTTTTTGGGACGAGGTCTTGCTGTGTTGCCCCAGGTGGGACTCGAACCATGATCACCAGACCCTGCTGCGATTCCATAAACTGTTGCTTACAGGCATGCACCACCATACCCAGGTTTTTTTTTTTTATTAATGTATAATATTATTTACAAAAATTTCAAATTCCAAACCATTTCTGATACCAGATGAAACCTGTCATATTTATTCACTTCAGGTTCAAACCTAAAGGTTGGTTTATTACCAACATCTTGCAGAAGCTGGTAATAAGTCCTTATGTCAATGAGGATAAAAATTTTGAGATGAAAAATGGTCATTCTGATGGTTTTCTCTGGCTCTGTATGAGTCATAGAAGCTATATGGCTAGACTTCAGAATCTGACTGTAATGGTCCTAAAAAACACTGAACTGAGCAGTGATCAATTCAGAAACCGCATGTAGGTAGAGCTTCACCACAGATTTTAACATGGCTAGACATCAACATTCTTCAGAATTCCTGTGTAATCAAGTCAAAAATGGGGAGCAGCCACCAACCAACAAGCCACATTTAAAATATGGCTTCTGCCACCCAGGTTCCCTCAGATTTGTACCACCCGCGTGTTGCGGTTGCCAGTCAAATGCCATTTAAAAACAGGGTTTTATTTACAAGGAAATTTAACAGGGAAAACAGAAAGTCCTTAAAGCCACAAGTGGCCAGTCATCTTACCCCAGTCACCATTCTCAGTCCCAAAGGTCCCAAAGCCATGTGTCCATGATGGTGCCCCTTTGCCCCTCCAAACCTGAGGCAGGCACTCTGCAAAGTCCAGTCTGTCTCCAGCATCTTCTCTTTGCTTCTCTCTCTCCAGTGTTCCGAGCTGCTCTGCTTCTCCAAGGTGCTTCAAACTTCAACAAAATGCTGATTCCAAATCAGCTTTCCAAATCCCAAATCCCTGGCCATCTCCAGGTACCAGCTCACTATGCCACCTTGCTGCGGTGCCATACTCTCCACACTGGCCACTCTTCTACTGGCCATCATGGCTCCTTGCCACCACCAGCTCACTCTCCCAGGGGGCTTCTGCCCAGCCTGGTCACTTGGGCTACTGGACCACCATTTTGGTGTCTCTCCCCAAACTCTCTCTCTCTCTCTCTCTCTCTCTCTCTCTCTCTCTCTCTCCTTCTCCCTCTCCCTCTCTCTCTCCCTCCTCTCTCTCCTCTTGGTGATATATTTTCTCTTGCTCACTTGGATT
>PVHY01025007.1:0-18908 GCA_004024945.1 Uropsilus gracilis | reverse complement strand
AAGGGGGTAACTGGGGCCAGGCACACCACCAGGAGGAGGCAGGGCACGGGCCCAGATATGGGCCGGGCGTGGATAGACTTCATACAGGAGTGAACAAGGGGGCTGAGAAGGGGGACCCAACAGTCCACTTCACCTCCACGTGCTTGGCCTTGAAGACGATGCCATGTGCGCCCTCGCCGATGCGGCCCAGGATGCAGTACTGGTCCATGGCGGCCCGGCTCTCCCCAGTCCCCGCCTCCCGGACCTCACGGTGCCCACGCGGCTGCTTAGCAACGGGCGGCCGGCCGACTCCCGGACCGAGCGGCAGGGCCTAGTCTGCGCCTTGCCCAGCCCCACGCCATCCACGCTTCACTCGGCGTGGGTCGCCCGCGGGCGGACAGCACCAGCGCCAGGTCGAAGAACAAAGTGCCAACGTCCGTCTCCTAGCCGCTCGATGTCACCTGACGAGCGACTGGCAACCAGGTCCGTCCCGCGGGGCAGGCGGGGCCGCGCAGGCAGGTGGGCGGGGCACGCAGTGGGGAAGGCGGGGCCCCGTGGCAGGCGGGGCGCAGCACCGGGAGCCCGGAAGAGTGAAACCCGCCAGCAGCGCGGAGCCGGGCGCCAAGATGGGGGCGGGGCTCCGGCAACGGGGCGGGGCTCCCTCTGGCCAGCCGGTGCCAGCTTCAGCAACTGGTAGATTGGTTGAAAAGCATGAGTCTTCTTACTGGACCCTCTTGCTGTTGCACATGAATAACCGGAGGCAGGACTGGCCCACCTCCAGAAGACGTCGCTAGTGTCTAAGATACAGGCCATACAGAATATAGCCAACTCATTCAATAAAACCCTCTCTTCTCACAGCCCTAGGGTTGTTCTCAGGGTCTCACTGCCTCCTTAAAGCAGTGGATGAGCCGGGCATGGTGGCTCATGCCTGTAAGCTTCAGCCTAAAGCCGGGCATGGTGGCTCATGCCTGTAAGCTTCAGCCTATGAAGCGGCGGGGGCTAGGGATCGCGGTTCAAGTCCCAGCTGGGGCCGGTAGCAAGACCTAGTTCCAAAAAATAGCTGGGCGTGGTGGCGCACGCCTGTAATCCCAGCTACCTGGGAAACTGAGGCTGGGGATTGCTTGAGTCTGTGGTACCCCAGCCAACGAGAGCCTGCGGTTCCACGGGCAAAAATAGCAAGACCTAGTTAGTCTCAAAAAAAAAAAAAAAAAAAAAAAAAAGTGGATGAGAAGAGGATTTCAAACGCAGTGAATCTGTTCATCCATGGCTCTCTGGAAATGACTGTGAGTGAATGTGCTTCTAAAGCAACACTCTTGTCCAGGAACACATCTGCCACAGGTGACCGATCTTCCTAATGTCTGGGCATCGCAGGGTGGATTGCGGAGAGTTTGGCTGAGCCATGCATCCGTTCTGTGTGGTTGAACTACCTTAAGCCGACACTGGCCCCACCCTGAGCACCTGGCCTAGACCCCAGCCTGCAGAGTCGACAGCACTGATACAACTCCCCTAGCCGTCACCCTCCCCACCTCTCAGGGTGTTCCTTGGTGCACCCCTTGGATAAGGTCCCTGAGAAACTCAGCTCTTTTTGGTTTGAAGTGGCAAACATGACCTTAGCCTGGAAACCCCAAAGCATTCCATCCCAGCTCCTCAGGTGTATCTCTTGCCCAGAGATGGATTTAAGTAGCAACACCCAACCAGGTGGTCTTCAATCTGTTTCCCAGGATTTTTTAAAGCTGCTCTAAGACTTTGTGACCTCAGGTCTGCACGGAAACTGTTGTCATTCTCTATCAACTTCAATTCTTTCCCAACTACAGTCCTTTCTCTCTGACAGATTCAAACTGCAGAGAGCTGCGTCCCAAAGGCAGGCCACTTGCTAAAGGACTGGTTCCCCAATCAGGTTCCCCTATCTGTCCTGAGGGACCTTTCCAGGGGCAAGTGGTCCCTGTGGGCTTCTAAATCCACTGGTGGGTGCACAATGACCCAGCTAAGCAGTGGCTGTTCCCTCTCAACCTACAGTTGGAAACTTGCCAGCACAAGTCCTTACAAAGACATTCACTGCAGCTCCACAATACAGAAAGAAAATGAACATGTCCACCAGTGGAAATGAGCTAAGACCAGGTGAATCAACACAATGATGCCTGTGCAGCCATTAGGTGCAGCTTCTGTGCTGATAGCAGTGGACTTGCCTTCCTGGAAGGGTCAGATCCACTTTTCTCAATATGCTCAGAGTAGACCTCAGCTTGATAGGGAGATCTGAAGGTCAGTCTAGCCTCCGGGCCTTGAGAACTTGGTGATGGTTATTTACAGAATGCAGATTATTGTAAAATAAGATCAGTGAAGGTTCTAAAGACCAGGAAGAACTCTGTATCCTTTGCCCCTTTTCCTCATTGAAGAAGCAATTACTGCTCCCCTTTTATGATCAGGTAGGTTGTAGATTAGAGGGTACCATACAGAGGTAGTCTTATTACAGAACATGTCCTCCAAATCTAAGAAATGCATCTTTTTACTCTAGGGGTGAAAAAAGCTGGTGAGCACAAGATTTCCTTGTTCAGTGAAGTCCTCCCCTTTGTCTCTCTGTAATAGCACAGGTCATTAAATGCAGATATATATCCTGGTCTTCCCCATTTTGTTTTAGAATTTACAACTATATAGATTCTCCTTATGTATGTTACTAAATTTTGACATTTTCTCCCATAAATCTGTCTGATGTTAATTTGTCTTCTGAGGAAGAACCCAGATGGGGTGGGGGAATTTTCTTTTGTACCCTGACAATTGCACCTGGCAATGCTTATATGATTTATTCTCCTCTGTGTATTTCCCAATAAAACTAGTAAAACACAGTTACACTGGGGATGGAAGGTGTGATAAGGAGTCAGTTGAGGGACCACATTGAGAGCATGTGAGGTAGCATGGAGTTATTGGATCCTGTGGGATTATATAGTATCATGTTAGGGTTGTTTGGGGTGCAGGGGAGTTGTGGGCTGGTCTGGGGTTACATGTTATCATGGAGGGCTGTATGCAGTCACTTTGGGTCAGCTTATGAGGGTATAAGTTTGCCTAAAGTGGTTATGATGAGCTAGGGTCATTGTGGGGTCATGTGGCATGGTTGTGAGGTTGGGTGGGGTTATGTGTGGTCATTTTGGGGCAAAACGGGGTACCCTGGGATCATGTAGCATGAGTCTGCTTGTCATTGGTGTAGCCATGCCCTGGGTAAGGAGTGGATAGTTTATACTCTATGGTAGTCCTGCCCTAGGTGGCTCTCTGGGTTGGAGACTGACTTGCAAGCTGGAATCTGGGATGCTGGCAGTATCCTGAGATGGATTCTTCTGGGGGCTCTCACCTGCCACTCTGTGCTCAACTGTTTGTCTTTTCAAGCTTGTTCCTTTGAGTGTTTAATTCTTTCAGATCTTCGCAGACATTGCCAAGAATACAAGAATACGTTTTTTTTTTTGGTTTTTTGGTTTTTTTTTTTTTTTTTTAGAGACTAGGTCTCACTATGTTGCCCAGGGTAGTCCCAAACCTGCGAACTCAAGAAATCCCTGGCCTCAGCCTGCCAGCGCTGGGATTACAGGCGCACACAACCACGACTGGCTCAAAGTAATTTTTTTTTTTTTTAGACTAGGTCTTGCTATTCTTGCCTGTGGAACCACAGGCTCTCGTTGCCCGGGGTACCACAGACTCAAGCAATCCCCTGCCTCAGCTTCCCAGGTAGCTGGGATTACAGGAGCACGCCACCACACCCAGTTATTGTTTGGAACCAGGTCTCACCACGCTGCCCCGAGAGGGACTCCAACCGCGATCCCAGGTCTCTGCTGCGGCTTCCTAGGCTGCCGCTTACAGGCACGCACCACCGTGCCTGGTTCAGAGTAAATTTTTATTCTTTGTTTTTCTCAAGCAATCCCAAGAGGATGTTCCAAATTATTTCATTTGCAAATGCATCTAGCTGAAAACAAAACAAACACAGGAAACAAACCAAAAAAAAAAAAAAAAAGAGCGAGATTCCATTAGCTTGAAAGGAAACACTTGTTGGCCATTAACTAATGTCACAGACCTGCTAATCACCAAAGTAAGATGAGCCATAGCTCACCTGCCTCTTCTAGTATCTGTGTCTTGGAGGGCAGCAGTGTCTCTGTTCTATTTATGTCCGTTTTCAGGGATTCAAGAAAGGGATCCTGGAGAGGCATGTCTAGGTTTTAATGCTAGGTTTTGACTCACCACCTTCTGAGTGCTGGGGAGCCAAGGTGGCAGCAGTTTCATAAAACTCATCTGAGATCAAAACACTGCATGATTTGGGGAAAGGTGCAGATGAAAGGAGCAGAGGTACCTCTCAGTCCTGCATTTGCAGTGGAGGAGGGGGATCTACCATCCTGCTCATGGACAGGAGAGCATGTTTGGGCTACAAGGTAAGTAGTTCTTTGTCAGTCTAGGATGAAGTCACTTGGGGCTGTGATGCTGCTTTGTAAGGTGTGGCTACACTGTTTTTGCTTGTGCTTGGTAACCTTTTGGGTGTTTCTTAAGCCCATGCTTAAGCATGCATTCATTTACCTTTCCTACAACCCTACAGGACAGAGTGGACAAGGAAAACCCAGAGCTTGGAAGGGAAGCCAGAACCAGAGTCAGAAGAGTACCCCTGCACCACTCCAGGGACCAAGTTTTCCAGAAATGATAGCAATAAGGAAGGTGGGTCTTGCAAATTACTAAAAAGAGCTTAACTGGGTGGGTTCGCCTGTCTTATATGGGCTTCTAGAAGAGGGGGAGACAGTTTCCACTGGTCCCTGCTCGGAGCTCTGCAGCCCAACCATGTCTTTGGATGGTGAGTCCTTTGGAGGAGGGGTCTGGTGGCAGTAGAGGCTGAGGAGGGGGTCGCCTTTCTTTGGAGAGTTCTTGTGAGATGAGAAGTAGTTCTCACCTGGTATAGGTGGGGTTGAGTCTTAGTAAGATGGTAAAAACACCACACCAGACCAACCAGCTGCCTTTGAAGAGCTTGGGGTGGTAAAAGGCCCCCAAGATAGTATAGAGTCTTTGGTTCAGAAGTATGGAAAAATCTCCATCTGGGACTTGGGCCTGGCTCCAAAGCTCCCAGGAGGCCCAGAGGGGCAGGGTTCCAGTTGCCAGGGCCTTGTATTGTTCCTCATTTTTCTGCATGGATTGAATTGTCTTGAACTGAATCACAAGTTCAAGTTGGATGCGCTCTGGATGAGGTGGGACCAGGAGCGAAGCTAAAATCGAGGACTGGGGTGCTCCCCCAGGCCACAAGGGAAATATAAGGTCCTAGATTTTAGTTTTTGGGTTTTTCTCAGATGAAATGTCTTTACTTTTTTCTTTTTTTTTTTTGAGACTAGATCTTGCTATTTTGCCCAGGGAACCGCAGGCTCATGTTGCCTGGGGTACCACGGACTCAAGCAATCCCCAAACTTAGCTTCCCGTGTAGCTGGGATTACAGGCACGTGCCACCATGACCAGTTATTTTTTTGGAAATAGAACTCACTGTGTTGCCCCAAGTGGGACTCCAACCACAATCCCCAGACCCTGCCATGGCTTCCTAGGCTGCCACTTACAGGCATACACCACCATGCCCGGCCGAAATGTCTTTACTTTTTTGGCTTTGGATCTCTTAGTATTTGTGAGTTTGGGTCCTAACCCAGGCATATAGTCATAGGAGTCTTGGTGGGCTGGTCCTGTTCCAGCTGGTATTGGTACTTATGATTGATCGCACTCCACAGGAACAGTTAGGGATACCCTGGTTTCTGTGGTCTTGTAGGGCATAAGGGTGGACACCCTGAGTTGGGGCCACTGGGTGTGACATGGGAAGAGGAGCAGACCTAGCTGTGAGAGCTGACACCATTCTCCCTCTCTTACACTGTGTCTAGCACCCCAAAGACGCCGGAGGCGCAAAAGGACCAGGTTCGACAAAAATCAATACCAGATCCTCACTGAGGCCTATGAAAGGGACTGTTACCCCGACTTTCCCATCATAAAAGAGCTGGCTAAATCAACCCAGATTCCTGAGTCACGAATCCAGGTGAAGTCTGTCTGGAACTTAGTGTGGAGGGAGGGGTGAGTAAGGGGTGTGAAGGGCCAGCTATCAGATTTTGTTTTCAGACAAGCTTGAAAACCTCTTGGAATTAATCCTCTCAACACCCCAGTGAGGGGCATTATCCCAGCCCTGGGCTGGGAAATAAAGATCAGAGAGGGTTAGTCACTGAGATTCCAACTCTGGCCAGGAGTAGAACCTAAATTAGCTTATTTGGATGATTTCTGTTAAATATATGATTACATTAGAACTTAAAACCAAGAAATGTGATAATATTCACTAACTCATTTAGAAATAACCATAGTAAGCCCATCACATGTTAATGAAGTAAACTATTTTTCAAGAAAATCAACTATATTCTCAAATTTAGTAAGGAATGTAGTAAGAAGAATGGCTGGAGAACAGGAGGTGGTATTTTCAGATCCTCTTTGCCTTCCATCTGTCCACACAGATTTGGGGCCTCATGAGCACAGGGGTGGAGTAAGGGTGGAACATCACTGCTGAGTGTTGTAAAGAAAGTGGCTTTGACTCTCCAGGGATCTCCAAAAGCTGTCAGAGCCCCAGACCATTTGGCAACCTGGGTCTCAGCCTTGGGCATTTGCCATAAGGTCTGGAGGCCTGGATCAGCTTGAGGAAGTCTACTGACATGTACAGGTATAACCTGGGGACTGGAGATTTTCTCTCCCTCTTTCTCCAGGGGCTGAAGTGTGCTGTCAGGTTTGGGAAACCAAATATCCACAGGTTGTCTGAAAAGTTCCCCAGGAATTCTGATGCATAGCATGATGGACCTGGGCTTAACTAGAAAATGCCTTTTTTCTCTCTCCACCCTTGCCCCTGAAGGTCTGGTTTCAGAATAGGCGAGCTCAACAACGAAAAATAGCCCAGAGACTCAGTATGAAAGACAAATCATGGGTTCCACAAGCCTGCACCCCCAGATGCTCTTGCCACCAGGGCCTTGCGGGTCCCCAGTGGGATGCTGGCCAACTCTCTGGGGAGCCAGAAACCAATTCTGACCAAGCTGATCTGTTGGAATGTGCTGGTGTCCTGACTGTCGAAGTGATGAAAGTGGAGCCGCTAGCTCAGAAGATTCCAGACAGTGCGCTGGGTGTCTCTCCTGCTCTGCTTCCTGCCTCCCAGAGTTGCAGCGAGCCAGCCCCTGCAGGGATGGGCCAGCATCCCCCCTCAAAGGAACAGCAGCCACCCACTCTGGAGCCCTGGGTGGTGCTCCAGCAGCTGCTGACCCCTGAGAAGTCATCACTGTCCCCTCCACTCCAGAACTTTCTGGAGTGCTGCCCATATCCCCAGAAAAGGCCTTAGCAGGAGGCCTCAGGGCACCCCAAGCTGTGGAGGTAGCACCTGACAAGGTGGAAAAGACTGAAGTGCAAATTGATAGGGTTAAATCAGCTAGGGTTCATTTATAATGTTCAATGCTATACGGAGTTTAAAAAGAATAGGAGCTTTTGTATTTGACCTGGAAAGGCCTTTCAGACATACTTCTTGGGGAATGAAGTTGTCAGAACAGATGGACACAAAGTGGGTGGTGAAGGGGGAGGAAGGACAGGCTGGCCGAGGACCAAAGCGTTTTTCTTAGATGGGAGAAAAGGGACTTTTTGAAAATCTACCTGTGCTTTTTATTGACTGATCAGCTGGATCACTTACAATGTCCTTTTAAATTCTTTGAAGGGGTTGGGGTGGGCGGGTGGGTGGGCGCTGTCTGGGAACATGTATTTAACAATCAATAAAGCAGAATTCAGACTCACACTTGTCTGTACCCTTGGTACGTCCCCTTCCTCCTCATGAGGATCTCGGCCGCTTCCTGTGGCCAGACCATAGGACACCTCTAACAGTAAGCTGTTAATTTCCTGGGTGGATGGGTTTTATTCATATATATTGGCTATTTGTGGGGTGATTATTCCATGAGAAACAATGCGCTAGGTTTCAGGAATAGAAAGTTAAAGACATCACTCTTATTCTTCGTTCTCACCAGCGTGCATAGCTATGTATCACGAGAGGACTTGCATCAACATCTTCCAGCTGGCAGTACAACAGGCTTTTTTCCCCTGACTTAAAACATGCTTGGAAAAATCTTAATGGGGGATAAGTTGCTTCAACTAATCTGGCAAAACAAATGGGAATGAACCAATGAAATAGGTGGTAAGGTAGCTTGATACCCCCAACCCAGAAAGCAGCCAGAGTGAGCAGCAAAAGCATGTGAGGTCCATAAAAACTGTCAACTGTCCTTTGCTGTGGGGTAGGACTGACTGGAGTGATCACTTCGGTATGAGATGAAATAAGTAGGGAGCCCCTGTGGGCTTTTGTGGCGGTACTCCAGGGGCAGTGGTTACTGCTCCTAGCTGAGGTCTTGGGAAGGGGTATAAGGAAGCTGGTATCAGATGCATCTTCTGCTCTCAGCCCCAGGCTTTCGCTTTTCCTCATCTAGATCTAAAGAATACATGTCACCTGTCAGTTTCCTAGAGGCTGTTTTCAAGTTAATGGTGCAATAAGTTGAACTACAACCCTTGTCAGCTGTGAGGTTTCAGCTGATTCTAACAAGGAGATCAAGAAGAAAAGCTTTAAGTGGAACTTGCATTTACAAATTTTAAATCTGCTACAATAATCAAATAATGGAATTGATTATGAACAGATATTATATAAGAGATTATAGAACAGATTAGTAGGTATCTACTAGACATTAATTAACATATATACAAAGCATGTAGGGTAAATAAGTTGATCACGCTTTTTCAGTCATTAGCCTGACCTGTGGCGTTGTGCCCTCCCAAGTAACCTAACTGGTCCAGTGGGTATGTGCTTTTATAAGTGTGCACACCTGGGCCTATGAGGACAGGAATAAAAAGGCAGTCAGCCTGGGGGAGGGAGGAGAGTGCAAGAAAAATGCAAAGGAGAATTAGAACTCAGAGAAACTCAAGTGACTGTTTCTTTGGTTGCCTATTTTTCCCCTGTTCATTATTAAAAATTCTATGAAGATATTTCCAAAGGCTCTGATATTCTTTAGTTCCTAGAACTAATGAGCAACCTATCTAGATTGAGATGGTTGTGGTCTGATAATAAAGGTGATGTTTTACATCCTCAGACAAGGATGAGTGATAAAAATATAAGTATTGACAATTTTTGCAAATTTGTAAAAAAAAATCTAATTGAATGGATCCACTTACTAAAATAAATACTTGATGCATCAGAGAAATTAAAAATCAAAAATGTAAATTGAAACTATAAAGCAGTGAAGTGAAATTCACATAACTGCCTTACTGATGGGGAAAAGAATTTCTAAACAATGGAAGAACTCATAAGTAAAAAGCTAAATTATTTTTAATGACAAAAATGTCAGAAAATTAAAAGATAATGGACATATTTAGAAAAGAGGTTTGGAAATTTATGATACAGAAGTTTATAGAAATAGTAAGAGCAAAAAAACAAAAATAACAAAAACAAAAAACTAGCGCCGGGCACAGTGGTGTGTGCTTGTAAGCGACACCTTATGGAGTCGCGGCAGGGCCTACGGATAGTAGTTTGAGTCCCACCGGGAGCAACACAGTGAGACCTAGTCCCCAAAAATAGCTGGGCGTGGTGGTGCGTGCCTGTAATCCCAGCTACCTGGGAAGCTGAGGCTGGGGATCGCTTGAGTCCATGGTACCCCGGACAACGTGAGCCTGCAGTTTCACGAGCAAAAATAGCGAGACCTGGTCTCAAAAAACAAAACAAAACAAAAACTTTAGTTTATGAATAGGTATTAAATTAAAAATAAAAATGGCGAATAAATGCTTAAATTTCCTCATCTGTAAAATATGAATCAGAATACTATCCAACTCTTAAGGTTGCTTTGAAGTTTAAGAGAATTAATGCATGATTTAATCTGAGTAAGTGTTCACTCTTGTTATCCATACCACAGTGCTATGTTGCTCTCAATGCTGTGAGTGTGTATCCAGTAAGGGGGGAAAGAAAAAAGAAAAAGTCTCTACTGTCTCTTTCAGCCACACATACCTCACAAAAACACAGGGAAGAAAATGACCAGAATCTTAAATGATATATATAACAGGATCAGTTTTCATTCTCTTTTAGAGAAAATGTTTTAAAGCAATTTTAAGAAAAATTTTGTCCAGGTTGAGCTCAGAAAGGAATTCATGATTATTTTTCTTTTACCAATTTCCCCCTACCCCCTCCATTAATGCCTATTAAGGTGCTCTATACCTTTTCCCCATCCAGTCTTATCTCCTATAAACTGATATGTATTTAATGTTATTTTCATCAGACCACCTAAATTTCTGAATATTTTCTAAGTATCCATAAACCTTAATTTGGTTGCTTAAACCAAATAATCCATAAATCTTAATTGCTTGACAGAGAATGTCTTGGATGATAGCACTATTAAACAACTTGCTAAATGTTTTATATATTTTATTGCATTTAATCCTCAACCCAGTCCAGGAGCTAGGCATGATAATTAACTCCAACTTGGTCAGAATCAATGTAAGATGGGGGACTCACCTCTGTGTGTGTGAAACAAAACAACGAAATTGAATCTCCTCTATCAATCATTATAAAATGAAATCAAGTCCAATAAAATTTGCAAGTTTCATGGTGGCGAAAAGGCTTTCTAAGTTTGATTTTAAGCTTACAATACCATAAAGTAAATGATGGACAAATCTGCAGACCTTTTACTCTTAGTTTTGATTCTAGCACAATATTACTTGTAATTATTTTAAAAGGAGAATGTTTCCCTGCACTTTTAAAGAGAAACTGCTCCTCCATTGTACTATTCCTGTTCTCTAAAATCAAGACGATTTAAATCTTTTAGGCATTTATTCTTATTTTATGTCTATTGCTATACATGAGGAGCTTATAATGCTATGTCTTGATTTCTAGTTTTATTGTTTCTCTGTTAACATCTTACAATAGCAGATGAGAATGTAATTCTTTTCACACCTCCTTGGTATTTCTCCTTAACTCATCATAAAATGGCATAAATTCTGGGTAAATCAGTGTTTAAATTGTCACAATCAGATTATTCACAGCATGCTAGTCATTTTCATAGTGTATATGGATTCTATTCTTTCTGGAATAATTTTTTCTTTCTCTAAACCTAAATTAAAAAATTGACTCAATTTTTATGCATGTTTCTATGCATAAACTATTCATGAATCCCCAGCTACTAATGACCGTATAAACCAAATGCATTCCTTTTCTTTCATCCTCCTTTCTTCTGAGATCCTGGAGGCTTCAGTTAAGACCTTGTTGGTGAAACTAATACTTGTGTGTCTTTGAGGAAGACAGCATTCCTCCTGCTCTACCATCCAGAACTTTCTGTAAGATGCTCCTGGGCTAAAAGAGCTGCTATTGTGGTTTGCAGTTGCTGGAGGCTGTGATTCCCACTCCCACTCAGGCACTGGGAACTAGGAAGGCCTCATGTCTGAGATCCCTCTTCATCTTTAGAAAGTGAAGTTTGTTTCAAGTCCCATAACAACCTGGTCCCACTATCTCCCCTTCTGAGCAGCAGAGTAGAGAAGAATTGCTCTCTAGGCTTTCTGAGTTTGTCAGATTCTCATTATGAAGCTTAGTAGATATGTCACCAACATATACTTGCGATTTTAATGCAGAGTCCTCAAGACTCTCTTCCTTGTCTTAACCCCACCCAACTCTGCATTTAAGAACTGGTGACTTAGATGGGTGCGGTGGCAGGCCCCTATAATCCCAGTTACCTGGGAGGTTGAGGCTGGGGATCACTTGAGTCAGTGCGTTTGAGACAACCCTGGCAACATAGCAAGACCTAGCCTAAAAAAAAATAAAAGAACTGATGACCTTGTAAGTGGATCTGTGTAAGTGGCCAGTGACTGGACTGCATCTCTCGTGTGGTGACTAAAGTCTTTGTTGACCAGATCTGCTCTCTGTAGGTTCTAGGAAATTGTTGACCAAACATAGTGCTTGTGTTTATGTTTCATGTACTTCAGTGAAATATTTAGAATTACCAGATGTTCACAAATGTCAGAGAGATTTGGTAAAGGCTGAGTGATTTAGACTGGGGGTTATGGAAAGACCTTTGATGAACTGGTATTTCAACAGAAATCTTGTGATAAAAAGCTAGTGATGGGAAGATTTGGGAAGCTGGCATTCCAAGTTGTTAGGGAGCAGTGCCAGCAAGGACCCTGGAAGGCAAGAGGCTACCTTTTGTTCTCGCTTTCCTTTATAATACTGAGAATTAGCCTGGAAGATTTTGTATGGCTTGATTTCATTCAAATTTCTGAATTTAGTTGGAAGCTTGGTTTCAACATCCCCAGTCTCTTTCTGTTTGATTTTGGGCTCACCTTTCTTCTAAAATAACCAGGCTCTATTCACCTCCTGCCTCCCCCACCCTCACCCCTACCCCATACCTAGGCTATTTCCTCCTTCGACTTCATTGTCCCTTCACTGTCCCTGAGGCCTCAACCCCACAGCCGGCATTCCAATGGCATTCCACCTCACAGTGGGGCTATGTCCAGAGGGAAGCCCCAGCAGTTATTCTGAGAGTTACTCTGGGGCTTGCCTGCTCAACAGGGGACCCCTGACCTCCCTGGTCATTGGGCTGGATAAAACCCTCCCCAGGCCCACCTCCTGTTCTCTGGTGGTCATTGTGGGCCCTTTGGGGCCTTCCTCCTAGCAGTTGCATGGTGAGTCCCATTGCTTCCCTCTGCCTTCCGTGCTACTACTGATGCTGTGAAGATCTTGGTTGGTGATGGCTGACTGCTGCTGTGTTTATGCTGCTGTTTCTGAGATAACCCATCACCTGGTTTTGTTATTAAGTAATGCTCAGGGATGTTGGTTTTGTTTCAAACATCTGTTTTATGCAGATTTCAAAAGATTCCAAACTACAATCCTGGCCCTTCCTTTAAAGGTCTCCAGGGGAAGAGAATCTTTTCTCTCTTGACAGTCCTCTGGGGAAGGAACTTGCACTTGGCTAACTCATTTGTTCTGAATTCTGCTCATTTTCACATAGTAGGCCCTCTGGGGGAAACATGAAACAATTATTCCACAAATACTCTAAATGCTCACAGTTCTCATGCCATGTCTACACCTGCAGCCAGATTCACCCATGCCTGAGAAGGAGCAGCTACCCAACCTCAAGGCCCAGCCTACAGGACAAAAGTCCTGGGCACCTCAGCTTTATCCTGCCATGGCTGTCCTTTCTCCAGGGCAGATCTGAATCTATCTTTTTAAGTGCTTTATCTAAGAGGATGCAGCTTTATCTAAGAGGATACAGCCCTTAAATATTCAAACTTAACTTTCTCACAAATAATAACTCTGTGGCCAGTGCTCTCACATCCACGTCTGGTTTCTCCTGACGCGACTTATATGGCCAGTGTGAGGAATGGGACAGTTGGAAGTTGGCTTAATTGTTTTCTCCATTTCTCCCTCCATCTGATTTTAAAAATGTTCCATTACTATATATGGAAGTGTTGCTTTTGCACCCAAAGAGTATTTTTTAAAAATGCAATTTGTTATTCTATAAATGTCATTTTGAAACGACAATTAGTGGAAGTAGTGGCAAAAAAAAACAGAACAAAAACCCCAACCAACAGAGAAGAATTTGTTTGATTCTGAGTCAGCCTGTAGATTCTTGGATTCTATGTATTGCTTGGCAAACGCGTACATTTGAAATGTTGTTCTCAGGTGGATGTGGGGTCAGGGCAGGACCAGAACTGGAAGTCAGAGATGACCACAGCCCGTTCAGTAACCAGGTCAGAGGACAGGGCTGCATGGAGTCCTAAATACTTTCTCACTGGTGTACATCCTGAAGCCCCACTACAACCTCCAGGCTCTGTTCTCACCTGCATATGAGGAAGTGAACCTGGCACGACAAGGTAGTGAGCAACTATGGCCAGGAAAGGGAGCAGCTGCTGGTGCTTGTTGGGTGTCTGGTATATGTATACATTTGCGTGTAGGTGTGTCTGTATGTGTACATGTGGTACGAATCCCAGAGGGAATTTGCATGCCCTGAGAGAAAAATTAAGTGCTATCATCACAAATAATAAGCCAGATTGCTTGATAAAAAGAATTCTCAAATGCATTTATTGGCATTTACTATGTAATATACCTTTAAGTGTCAAAGAGGACATGTATCACCTGTCAGAAAAAACTGGGGAAGGGCAGGAAGGCCGCTATTACCTGCAGTGGGCCGGCAGCATAGGGCAACGCGAACAGTGGTCATCCACAGTGTCATTACCCATCAGACGACTATTGGAGGGACCGGGAAAAGTCTGGGAAAGTTTTTTGAGGGGTAACAGGTAGAACTTCATGTCAGTGCTCTGAGACTGGGAAGTGTTCATGGATATTCTGCGTACAGGTAGGGCTGTGTAAAGGCATGAAGACTCTTTGGAAAATAGTTCAGATTTTACATTCTTTTTTCCATGTTATCTGCCTCTCAGGCTGCAGACTTGGGTCATCAAAGTGGTCTTGTTGCCTGCAGTCTGTCCTCATTCAACCCACAGCTAATTCAAGTCATGCGAACTCACTTAGGTCTCACTTCCCTCTCAAGCCACCTGTTCAGGGCCTAACACCAATTGGCCCCAAGTTCCTTTAAATGAGAAGACACACAAATGGGAAATAGGAAGCCTACTCATTAAGAGGCAGACATTTGAAGGTCTCATTTGAATTGATTCACATTCTAAAGAGAAGGAAAGTTTTAATATTCACCAGCTTTCCTTTGTTTTAGTCCAGCTCTGTTATATTGTTTTCAAATAAACCCTGCTGTCATCAGCATAACTGATTGTTGTCAGTTGAGGTGGACACTCTACACTGAGGACAGGATAAAGTACTCCCATTTTAACCCCCATGTCACTTGTGAGGAATGCTGTCAAGTATATGCAATCGATTCCTAGGGTCACCATAACAAAGTACCACATTCTGGACAGTTTTAATAACAGAAATCCACCCCACATGCTTACCCCTCCTGTGTTTCTTTTCTTTTTTCTTTTTTTTTGAGACTAGGTCTCACTATTTTTGCCCGTGGAACCGCAAGCTCACATTGCCTGGGGTACCACGGAATCAAGCAATCCCCAGTCTCAGCTTCCCAGGTAGCTGGGATTACAGGCGCGCACCATCACGCCCAGCTATTTTTTGGGACTAGGTCTGGCTGTGTTGCCCCGAGCAGGACTTGCAAACCGCGATCCCCAGCCCCAGCTGCTTCATAGGCTGAAGCTTGCAGGCATGAGCTACCGTGGCCCATTTCATGTGTTTCTATATACTAATCTCTTCTTTTCAGAATGACAATCAGATTGGATTAGGACCTTCCTACTGATCTCATTTACCTTAACTAATTCTTTTTTTTACTTGTTTTTTATTGATTGTATATATTTTTTCTTACATCATTGTATACTCCAAAATTCTCCCATCATTGTATGACCGATGCACCATCACCACGATCCCTTGTGCTCATCTCTCCTCATTGCCCTCCCTTCCTTGCTGTATGCTTTAGTACTATTACCCATTTGCTAATTTTAACTTTTTCTTGTCCTTTTCTTTATTGTCTCTATATCCCACAGGTAAGTGAGAACATCCTGTATTTATCTTTTTTCCATCGGATCTAGCATAATTTCTTCTAGCTCTGTTCACATTACAATGAATGACACCTTAACTAATTCTTGAAAGATTGCCCTTTCCAAATACTGCCACTTTCTGAAGCAGTAAAGGTTAGGATTTCAACAAATAGCTTTGGGGCATCACCCATTGCTTCCCTTACAGTCCACTCTGCTAGACCCCCACATTCCTAAATAGTTGCTTTGGAACCTGTGTCCAGATGTTTTTTCCTTTAAAAAACTGGCATCCTTTTTCCTAGGGTCAGGTTGAATTTTGTGACTGTCTTTATACATAGTCACTGCGCTAGAGTCTGTCTTCAGAGTAACTCAGTGGCTCCAGGTCACTGGACTCCATCCCCTGCCCTGAGTACCTGACTCAACAGTCTGCTGGGAACCTGACCTGAGAATGGACGTTTCTGACAAGCTCTGGGGTACCTCATTGTGACTGCTCATCATCGATTCCAGAGGCTGTCCACTAGATGGCGCAGTGTGCCCCTCCAGTACTCTGAAGGGTCCCATGGTAGGAAGTGCGCACCTGTGCGCAGCTTAACCCAGGCCACTGATCTTGTTGTCCTAGGAGAATGTTTACTTTAAGTTGTTACCTTTAACTGTGGCATTTCAGACCTTACCTCAAAAGTAGTAATTTTTTGGTAGCAAATTTAAAATGAAACAAACTGGTAATGAACAAAGCAGCAATGAACTATATATGTTAAATACAGGACCTTTGGGTGCCAGTGTGATCGACATATGCAAAATAGAGCAGAAGGCTATGAAGTCATCTTATTTTTGCTTTCTTGTTCTCACATTTTGTCTGTCAGAGTCAAGAGAAGATCCATTTACTTGTGAAATTAATTTCCTAACCATCTGTCATCCTTCATCATAAGTCTTAATTTTTTTGCAAAGTGCAATATGAGTTATTTCTGTTTAAACCACACTTGCAATGGACAGAAAGATAAGCATAAGGGCTTGTATGACTCAGCTAGGTTAATCAAAGGAAATAACTGTTTGGGGAGAAGGGAGGTCAATTAAATGTGTAAATAATTACATATATATTAGAGAAAAGCAGTATGATAAAGTTAGAATTTTAAGTTGTGTATATATAAAGCAATTTTTACTACCTGTAAAGCTGTATGATCAAAGTCTTCTAAACATTTTTGGTGAGCATGGTTATGAATAAACTGAATTTGTGCTTATTGTGTAGAAGTCTTCAATGCAAGCTGTATAAATATATACAAATTGGATCTATGTTTTCTAGGAGTTTCCCAAGTGATGGGGAGAAAACAACTCAAGAATACACCTTTGTGGGGGAAAAGACCAACTAGATAGAGTAAGTAAAAGGAGAAAAATGTCAAATTATTTTGACATACCCAGATTTCTAAACACTTGATAAGTAAAGAGTGTTTATAAGAACTCTTTCTTTCTCTGTTTCATGGAACTTCAAATTAGCAAAGAATGTTGCCCTTTTTCAATGCCAAAATGTGGAGGAAGGAATTTTGCATGTTGTAAGAAGGAAGAAAAACTAGTAAGCAGATGGCCTTTGAGGATGATTCTTGGCTTGTTTAGAGCATGCACAGCAAGTGGCAACTCAGAGCTCTCACACTAAGGGCCCAAGGCCCACCCTCCACATGTGTATGCTGTTGGGTCTCTGGGTGGGGGAGAGAAAAATACAAGGATAAAACATCAAACCTGGTGAGGGGGACAACCTGACATCCTCAATCACAGGTTAATTTGAGGAGAATTTCAAATAGGACTCAGCATTTTAGTTCCACGTGTGGGTGTATGTGCTATTTTGTCTTCTTCCTTGTAAAGGAAAACCTGAACTCACATGCAAGGTAAACAATTGAGCTGTTGTAACAAATGCACAGACAGGTTCACCCACCTAAAGCAACGTACTTCTTCCCAGTCCTGGAGGCTGGGATTTTGAGATCAAGGTGTGGGCAGGGCTAGTTCTTCCTCAGACCTCTCTTGCTGTGTAGACACCATCTGCTCCCTGGGTCCTCATGTGGTCGTCCCTCTGTGTATATGTTCTCATCTCCTCCTCGCAGAGAGACAGCAGTGCCTTTGACCAGGGTCCACCCCCAATGACCTCATTTTACCTTACTCACCTCTACAGACACCTAGTCTCCAATGTAGTCACATTCTCAGGGCCTGTCCGTTTGAACGTCAACAGGAATTTGTGGGGGGCCTGAAGCCTGAGTGTTAAGGTTGCCCCCACATATTAATATAATGCATGTGCCTCCCAAACAGGAGTAACTCAGAGAAATCTTCGTCAGTGAGTTCAAGGGGTGTGTCTCTCTGAAAGGGACAACTCCAGCCAGTTATTACCATCATGTGGGGTGCCTCTGATGAGTTAGGGTAACAGGGCTCTGATGGTAGGTGTTCTACTTGCAACAAATAAGATTGATAGATCTAGCATGTAGTTTGAAAAGAGTTCCTATGTAGGAAAGCTGCAGAATGCAATGGGAACGTGTTCTTATACATGTTAAGGCAGAGAATTGTGTTGTTACTCCATTAGCCCCTTAGTCCTGTGGCCTGCTTCTGCTTCTGGACGGAGCATCTAAGGTGAGCAGGCTGGATGGGACTGTGGCCACCCTAAGAGTGACAGGAGCAACAGCTGAGTATGTGGGGCCATACGCCAGGGCTACTTCTGAGAAGTTTTCCAGTTCCAGGTGCCAAGTATAAAGCAGGGAGCCTTGCAGACAAGATATTTGCCTTGTCAGATGCAAGCCTCCAGGGGCAAAATGATTTTAAAGCATCAAGTGACCCTCAAACTACTGAAAATGGAACTGCCTTTCAATCCAGCAATTCCACTTCTGGGAATCTACCCAAAGGCCACCAAAACACTAATTGAAAAAGACACCTGTACTCAGATGTTTATTGCAGCACTATTTACAATAGTCAGAATATGGAAACAACCCAAATGCCCCAAAACAGATGAATGGATCAGAAAGTTGTGGTATATGTATACAATGGAATATTATTCCACAATCAAAAAAGACAAGCTAGATACATTTGTGGTAACATGGATGAAGCTAGAAGGAATCACATTAGTGGAAATAAGTCAGAAAGAAAAAGTCAAAAACTGGAGCTGGGTGCGGAGGCACACGCCTGTAATCACAGCTATTTGGGAGGTGGAGGCTAGCAATCACTTGAGTCCGCAGGTTCAAGACTACCCCAGACAACATAGCGAGACCTAGTTTCAAAAAATAATTGGGCATGATGGCGCGCACATGTAATCTCAGCTACTTGGGAGGCTGAGGTTGGGGATCACTTGAGTCCACGGAATCGGGACTACCCAGGCAACATAGTGAGACCTAGTCTCAAAAAAA
>PVHY01025006.1:0-18912 GCA_004024945.1 Uropsilus gracilis | reverse complement strand
GTGGCTCGTGCTTGTAAGCTTCAGCCTATGAAGCAGCCAGGGCTAGGGATCGCGGTTCGAGTCCCTCCTGGGGCCCGTAGTGAGACCTAGTTCCAAAAAAATAGCTGGGCATGGTGGCGCGCGCCTGTCATCCCAGCTACCTGGGAAGCTGAGGCTGGGGATGGCTTGAGTCTGTGGTACCCTGGGCAACGAGAGCCTGCGGTTCCACAGGCAAAAATAGCCAGACCTAGTCTCAAAAAAAAAAAAAAAAAAAAAAAATCACAAGCTCTAGGCCCCAGTTCAGTTTAACTCACAGGAACTCTGAGCCTGTGCTCGGCTGGGACCTGAAAGCTAGAAAAGCTGGAAGGGGACAAGGTCTGTGCAGTGGCTGTAGACATGGCCTGAGAGCCACATCTAGCCCAGTGCTTGTTTGTGTCTAGCCTGTGAGCTAAGAATGGTGAAAAAAAATCACAAGAGTAAATGTATATATATGAAAAAATATATATGAAAATATGAAATATATATATGAAAATATGAAATTCAGATTTCAGTTGGTTCATTGAGGCATTTTCTCAGAACAGCCCTGCCCACCTGTGTGCATGCAGTCGGCCTGACCATGCTGGCTCAACAGCAGAGTTGGAGTGTCTGACAAAGACGACGTGGTGCACAGAGCCAAAGGGTTTTTCCCTCCGGCTCCTCACAGAAGGCCACCTCTCCCCAGTCTTGTTCGTTCTTGTTCATGGGAAGATGTAGTCTGCTCGTAGTCTGCTCGAGGAGAGAGTGTGGGTAAAGTGAATGGGAACTTTTGAGTGTTTCCTAATGTGCCATCCAGGTATCAGCCCTTGTTCTCACAGCAGCTGCTTGAGTAAGAACTGTTATCCTCCATTTCCATGTGAGAAAAGGAGAACATACCTACCAAAGGTTAGAGAGTGATGGCAATGGCATCTGCACCAGACCGGCTGTCTCCAGGGATGGCATGGCACCAGAGCACAGTGATGACAATCCCAAGGAGGGGGCAGATGCTGTGCTTCTGAGCTCCGAGAGCTGCAGCCGAGGAGGGCGAGAAAAGGGTGAGATTCAGATGCGCAGAGCGGGAGAGAGCCTTCCAGGTGGAGGGTGTCTCAGGCTAAAAGGTAGGAGCTGGGAGTTCATGGTACAGATTGCAACCAAGCAGCTAAGCATGGCAGCTGTGGTTGAGCAGGGCAGTTGGGGTCAAGCCATGGCATGCCCCTGGGCAGAGGTGCAGTGAAGAAACAGATGGTGGGCCTAGACTGCTGGGCTCAGGTCCTTGTTGCCCTGCTTACAGCTGTGTGTTTGGAGCATGTTGCTTAATTGCAAAAATCGTGCCTACCTCTCTGGGTGATTTGAAGGCAAGCAATTAAAAGGTATTAAGTGTTGAGAAGGGCTCTTGACACTGTACACATTGTGTGTTATTGTTTTGTTTTGAGACTAGATCTCACTATGTTGCCTGGGGTCGTCCTGATCACGTGGACTCAAGCAATCCCCAGCCTCAGCCTCCCAGGTAGCTAGGATTACAGGTGCCCGCCACCTATAATGGTGCCTGGATGCTTTTTCAAGACCAGGTCTTGCTACGTTGCCCAGGGAAGTCTCCAGTCAGCCAACTCAAGTTGGCTGGCCTTTTATCTCCTAGCACTTGGATTACAGGCATGTGCCACCATGCCCGGCTATGTGTTATTATTATTATGACTTTTGTAGTTAGGAACAGGATAGGCATAAATTGAAAGACCTGATACATTAAAAATAAATGCACAAGTAAGGTCTTTTGCTTGAAGTATATCACGTAAAAAGTGTGGGATTGGAGCTGGGGTAGACAGTTTTCCCATGCCACCAAGGGAAAAAAGCAGTGTGGGAACAGAAAGGACCAGAAGAAGGGCTGAACTTCACTTCAACCCATGGGTCCAAAGTTTACTCGGACCCATGGGCCCAGGCACCTGACATACAACACCCCATGTCAATCCCATCATCTCCACTATGCTGAAGGAAGCCAAGACTTGGATATTTGCCAAAATTATTTAAAAAAAAAATCTCAGAAGTATCTTGAGATCTGCCAGCCCTCCAGGTCCGACCCATTGTTGGCTATCAGTGGTCAGGCTACCCTGCAGCCACATGAACTGGGGTCCCTTGGTGCCCCTTATCTCTGTCAGGGGTAGTCATGGGTAATCATAGCCATGGGGAGATGAGCTCAATGCCCCAGTCATAACCAGGCTGGTCTCCGGCAGCTACTGAGCTGGCTCTCTGGTGTGATGGCCCTGACTGGAGCAAGTTCACCATGGTGCTGCTGATGTTAGGATGCCGTCATTCTGGGGGCCAAGGCACAAATCACCCTAAAAATCACTGTTAAGTATGAAAAGCATGTTTTCTCACATGGGGTTCCTGGGCATCCCTCTGGCACTGACCCTGATCTCCAGGGCTCTTTTCTGTTGCCTTGTGCTGGCCCTCTTCCTGGGGGCCTCGATTGGACATTTATATGTGTGCAAAGGCCCTGTCACTGATATGAAGGTCCTGGAGTCAGATGACAACTTGAGTGTGAGTCTGGGCTCTCCCACATACATGTATAATTGGGGCGGGAGGGTGGGTAGGAGATGGGGCCTCCACCTCTTTGCTGATCTTTATTCATCTGTAGGAAGGGAGTAGTAATGGAATCAGCATCAAAGATTGTGCTGAGAATTAGGCACAGAAAATGTTAGCTCATGAAAAGTTAGCTCCCATTTTCCTGATGAGAAACCCAAGGCTCAGGGATTTGCCCACAGTCGGCAAAGAACAGATGGGGACGCTGGTTCTTGGCTTTTCTTTCCCAGTTTCACAAGAAGGCATTCCACCTTTATGCACCTATGTTCCACACTGCTTTTCTCCCTGAGGCCTGAAAAGTGTGGTGTATGGAGGAGCTGTGCAGGTTGAGGGGCAGGCAGGGGCACCTCCACTTCTGCTCAGGCTTCTAGATGAGAGCTGTAGCCTCAATCCCCCATCCCACTCCACCCCTTGACAGGCTCTGCTTCCTGAGTGGTCCTTACCTGCCTACGGACCTGGCCAAGGTCAGTAAGGGGCAGGGGAGGCAAGAATGAGACTGTCTCCAGTCAAGTACTTGGTTCTAGGCCAGGTTCTGTTAATACCCTGCTGGAATTTCTACGGTGGTCACAAGGCCACAAGGGCCTCAGCATCGCAAGGTCACTGTTCCCTTTGCTACTAGACCAAACAGCCCAGGACTCCACCCCACACAAATCCACAGAGCCCAGCAACTTACCTAAGATTTCTAAATGGCTTAGAAGATTTTTTTTTTCCTTTTAATCCAGCTCAGTCTTTGCTTTTAAACCAGAACAGTGTAATTACTGCTATTAACGTGGACCTAAACCATTTTGTGCTGTTTGTTCCTCCCAACCTATGTTTATTTTTCTATTATCATTTTTCCCCCTTTATACTTGCTTGGAGGTTAAATGTATTAGTTTAGGGTTTCCCTCTTCCCTGAGGTTACTCAAGAAGCCTGGGTGCTATGTCTCCCATCTCTTGCTCCAGTTCTTCCCTCCAGTAGTTTGCCATTGTGTTCATTTCTTGCCTTTTGTTTGCTGTTGTTCTCATTCCTCCTCCTCTTTGTACATTTTCCACTCTGGGTTCAACAACCTTTTACTCACCCCTGCTGATAACATGGGGTTGGGGAGATTCATGTTGCTGAGTCTGTTTGTTTTTTGAGACTAGGTCTTGCTATTTTTGCCTGTGGAACCACAGGCTCACGTTGCCTGGGGTACCACGGACTCAAGCAACCCCCACCCTCAGCTTCCCAGATAGCTGGGATTACAGATGTGCACCACCACGCCCAGCTATTTTTTGGAACTAGGTCTCGCTACGTTTCCCTGAGCGGGACTCGAACCACAATCTCTGGTCCCCGCTGCGGCTTCCTAGGCTGCCGCTTACAGGCATGCACCACCGTGCCCGGCCCATGTTGCTGAGTTTCAAGAACTCCTTGGCTGTGAGGATTTTCTCTCTGCCCACTGTCCCTTCTTAGGTCCTCATGGTTGCTATGTTGGGTCCCTCACTCTAAAACCCCAACTCTTATCTCCTCCAGTTCTAACCACCACCTCACAGGTGGTCCTAGAGCACCTTGCCTACCTACTCTTTTGTTGTCACTGCCCCTCACCTTCCCGAGCCTTTCTCCTTGGATGTCTCGATACCTGAGATCAGCTAAATCTGCTTGTTTACTATCTCCCTCCTGTTAAGCTGCACAAAGGTGCCCTGTGTACCACCATATCCCCACGGTCTGGGGCCAGGTCTGGCACAAAGTGGTGGCAACTAGGAGGGAGTATTTGCTGACGAGCGGGTGAATGCAGGCAGCTGAGTCCTCCCTGGGAAGATTCCCATCGATCCCAGTGGAACTGGCGCAACGCAGAGAAAGGAAAGTCCCCTGGGTCTCCACTGCCACCCAGGGTGGAGGGGCACAGACTGCCCACTTTCCTGGTCCCAAAGACCCCCACAGCTGAAAAACTGGACTCCGGGGAGCAGGTAGAGTAACGTACTAACATTTTTAATACAGTCTGATCAGATCGGTTCACATCATGAGGTCAGCCTGGACTTACTCCCGGGTGACACAACCGAGGCACGCAATGTCTCCACCTCCTGTTCCCCACCTTCCTGGCTCTCGACAGCACTGAAGCCCCTTACCTCCCTGATCAGACATTTTTAAATTTCTGCATAAAACTATTTCTTCCATAGACTTCAAACAATCAACTAGCCAAGTTAATTATGGTACATCTAAACAAAGTTGAATACTAACCCTAACGTGTGACTGCGGTTCACAAAGAGCTCTGTATCACCTGGGATAGCTTTCAGTAGCAATTCACTACAACTGGTCCTAAAAAATAATAACAATAATAATAATAATTAGAGAATTAAAACCCAACAGCAAGTTGAATGGTTAAAATCACATAAGAACTGGAGTCTGAGGTGGGGGTGTCCTCAATAGCTGAGTATGCCTTGTAGCAAAATGCCAGCCTTCAAGCAGGGCTCGGGAAGGTCTGGGGCCCTCTAGGTCAAACTCAGGGGGCTCTCAGAGGACACTCACCCATGGTCCATGGATGCTGTAGGCTTCCAGCTTCCGTAAAAACAGTTGGGCATCAGCATTGTGTAAGTGGCTAGAAACCCTATTGCGGTTTCTTTGGAGGGCTATGAGAAGGGGGAAATGAGGACTTAGGGAAGTGGAAGGGACCACAGTCACTGAGACCCCAGGATGCCATCAGGCATTGGTCTGGGAATAGGGTCACTAAGAACTGAGCACCGGGAATTCCAGCTTCCGCCCTTTAGGAAAACTGGACTGGTCTTGCCTCGTAGGCCTACGTAGTGTTTTCTGCCCTTCTCCCATACCGGGTCTTGGAGATATTTCTGCAGAGTATCAGATGCGGATCTATTTCTAAGGACCATTGTGGGGAAGGGGTGCAGAGTGGGTGGTGGAGAGAAAGAGGAAAGTGGGGTGATAACATTGGGTGCGGGAGGAGGAGGGGGAGATAAAAACGAATAAAAATCTCTCAGCTACAGAACCCAAAGACATGACTTCCCTCCGCATTCACAGCATTTCTTGGCCGTCCCCGATGGTCGTTTCCGTGGGGACACAGCATCTGCCTCACTTCCCTTCGGGCCCCATGGGCTGCTGGTCAACCTCAGGATCTACTAAAGATGATGCAAACGCCGACTGAACAATCTGAAACCCAAAGGACTCGAGGAGAGACATGTTCTGCTGGGGAGAGAAAGGTGAGCCGAGGGCAGGGCCCAGGTCCCCCAGGGGACCCCCAAGGGCCCGGACGTGCACCTTCTGGATGTGTTTGTTCAAGTAGGACTTAGAGCGGAAGAAGCTCCCACATTCTGGGCAGGGGTACTTCTTCTCCCCATCAGATTCCATTTTGTTTTTGGGGACTGCCATGTCGCAGGAGAAGGAGCCATTGGTGCTCTGCTTCTCCGGCGTCTTCAGGTCACTTGCATCTGAGAGGTCGCCATAGGAGTCGGAGCTCTCAATCGGATCCTGATGTGAGCATTTCTGGCCTTCTAGGAGAAAATAAAACAGAGCACAGATGAGGCCAGGCTCTAGAGAGGCCCCTCCTGGAGGGGGTGGGAGGGGCCAGCTCACAGGCTTGTGGAGGGCAGCTAGCTGATGGCTGCCACTGCCCATGGAGATTCGGCTGGTCAGTCTGGGAGCCTGGAGTGCCTAGTGGGGGTGAGACAGCAGGGCCCTGGGACTGCCGGCCTACCTCACCACGACTCTTCTTGCGGGTGCACGTGTTTTGCTCACCACCATCTCAGCTTCAAGGACAGGGAACCTCCACTGCTTCTGCCCAGAACAACTCAGACTCTCAACGCCTAGGCGCTCTCTCAGCTGCCCTTAGGGGTTAAAATGGCTGTTCTGATGATGCCAAGCAGGTATGTCAAGGATCTCAACTACACGCCAAGACTAGCTGCACCCTAGCAAGGCAGAACCATAACCCTGAGGTCCTCACCTGGGCCAGACCCCATCCGTGGCTGAGACAGAGAAGCCAATCCTTTTCCTAAACGCTACAAACCTCACCACCTTCTCTCTGCCACAACCCTTCCAGGGCCAACTGGCCAAAGCACAGCGATTAAAAGCAACTTTGAAGAACTCAGTCAGCGGGCTGTCCCCTCACAGGGCCCAGGGCAAGCTGGGCCTCAGGACAACCCTTGCAGCTCTGCCGTGCCTGGCCCACACTGGAGTCCTCCGCCGAGGGCAGCTTTCTGCCCAGCTTCAGAGAGCCATGCCGGGAAGGGGAGGTCTGTGATGGGAGCGTGGAGCATGCCATCTCTGCCATCTGCCAAGCCCTTGGCACCGTCCCCAAGACAACAACAACTTGAAATACCACAGAACCACCGATCAACAAGTGAAGCGGGATCTAGGGAGCTCTATGCAAACCAACTCCAAATCAGAGGCCGTCAGCTAGCTCACTTATCACCATGCACCTCACAGAGGCAGCCAGAGGCTCACAGCAACCAATCAAGCCTGAGGAGGGGAAGCCAGCCCTTGGCTCCCCCTGCCCTCTGGATCACAGGGGAGGAAAGCATCCAGCTGCAGCTTCACACCATCTTTAAAGGGCGACAGGCAAAGGACAGGCCCACAGTGATTCAACATGCAGGGCTCCTCTTCCTGCCATGGGCCCCGGGCATCCCTGCAGGACTCAGGACTGTGGGGGCCGGCCAGGAGCAAGAGAGGGGGGCTGGGGAGAGGAGGCGGGGCTGGATCTCGGCAGTGCCCTAAGCCTCACTCACTGCCCTGGAGGAGTGAGATACCCACTGTGACTTTTGTACTGGGGGCCACTGCCACTCAGATCTCCTCGCCTCCTCAAAGCGGCCAGCAAGCCGGCAGCCTTCTCGCCTCCCCACGCCCGGCCTAGCGCCCCCACAACACAGTCTGCGCAGAGAAGCAAAGTGCAGAGCAAGGGGTCGCTTGCCTTTGTTGCCATAGGTCCTGGCGCAGTGGAACGCTGCTCCCCCATTCGGGATGGGCTCCTGGTGCCTGGAGACCTGGGGAAGGGGAACACCGTGGTGGGTTTTAACATGGACCTTTAAGTAGGAGGCAGAGGAGAAACCTAAACAAGACAAAAGGAGATGAGATCCCGCGGCCAGCAAAGACACCTCTCTGCTTTCCCCACCTCTCTTCCGGCCGCTCTGGCTAGCGCTCCCAGATCAGCCTAGAAGGGGCCCCCTCCTTGGCTCAAAAGGAGCTGCGACCAGGGGAGCCACCTGGCTCAAGATGGAGGGCGACACTGTCCTTGGCTTCTCTGCAGAGCCCTCTTGGCAAGGCTGTGGTGCCTGGAGGGTTGGTGTGAGATCCTGCTCCTGCCAGTGCCAGAGGCCAAATGCCAACGTGCTCGCTTGGCGCCTTAGTAAGAGCGATTTGAGTGATGTCCCACAGTCCTAGGTCAGGTGCAAGGACCACAGCTAGAAATGCAGTCAGAAAAGTATCTGGGACTTCAGGGCAGCCA
Organism: Uropsilus gracilis; assembly: GCA_004024945.1. NCBI lineage: Eukaryota > Metazoa > Chordata > Mammalia > Eulipotyphla > Talpidae > Uropsilus > Uropsilus gracilis. Next base: position 10,942 of record PVHY01025006.1, on the reverse strand, counting down.
CCGCGCTCCAGACAGCACAACGCCTACGTCACACCTGTGAAAGGTAAAACTGGACAACAAACCAGGCGGAGGCAAGATGAAATCCCAAAGGAATGCCTTCAGCAGTGCCCCTTCTCTATCTATCAGGACATGTTGCATTTTCCTAGCGTCCTCACCTTCAAAGTAACTGCATCTGGTAACTATTCAGACCTTCTGAAGGACAACAACAAAAACAGGAAGTTGGGCTAAAGACACAGCCATCTCTGAGTCACGGCGATGTCTCTGGCGCATCCATCGGGTTCACTTAGAGAAGAAACAGGGATCATCGTTCTTGGTCTTTATTTGAGGGCAGGGGCAATCCAGCCATCTTGGAGCTGAGCCGGCCAGTTTAAGCTGCGAGGTGTCTCAGGTTGGGAAGGGCAGGTTGAGATCAACTTCCATGAATCCGAGGAAGAGGGTGGGCCGGGCAAAGGATCTGACTTGGGTTTCACAGGAAGGAGCTGTGTCACTGAACCCCACACAGTCGAGACTCCAAAAGTGCCTTTCAGCAGGGAGCGAAGCTTCTTAGTGTAAGGCCCACTTGGGGGTGCCGGGACCCTGATGGTTTCCTTTTAATTCACTCTAGATCTTGTTGACACCGGCTCAGGTGTTTTCCTGGGATCCGCTACTAACCGATCAGAAGCTGCAAAGTGCTGTGCAGTATCTGCACACGACTTGTTTGAAAGACTGAGTCAGCCTGGCCTTTAATTGCTGCTGACACACAGCAGGTGATGATGTGGTGCCAATGCGTTACAAGCACTTTTCTATATAACTCTCCCCAACCATCCGAGAGCAGGGACGACTGTTATACACGGGTTACAGGTGTGTATTTATATGAAGAGCAAGAGGCGTGGTGAGGCTGAGTAACTTACAGTCACGCGTGGACTTACTGAGCAGCAGAGCCTGAACGCCAACCGAGAGTCACATACCAACAGTCCCTAGCTACTGGTCCTATGCCTTGGCCCTGACCCTGGCCCTAGGAAGATCTCTTGGACTTCTGTCACCACTTATACTCTCTGTCATGCTCGTGGGTTTGACGGGGAGCCACTGGTAGATGGGTGCTGATCTGTGGGAAACTTATTTAACAAACGCTTGCCTAATAGGAGCAGCTGGTGCTCTGGGAAACGGGGAACTGGACAAATATCCCTTACTTTCCCAACACGGCTACTCTGCAGAGCTACCTACCGGGGCCAAATGCTGATGTTCTGCCCTGCCTCGTAGAACAAACTGTCCTGCGCTGTAACTGAGCAGTCAGTCTGAGGCCAATCACTAGGGAGCAGACTGGCTTAAGAGAGACCCCTTTAAACAGTCTTAGAGGGAGGCTGTAGACAGTTGAGGCCAATGGAAAGGAGGCTCTTGGCCCGGCCTCTTGGATTGGCACGTGGCCCTTGGCAACCAGCTGACGGTATCAGGACTTTCTGATAATTATGCTGACACTACTTTAGAAGGGGCTTTCCCCCCTTTGTTTTGTAATCCCTTGTGGGGCTGGTAATGAAGCCCTCTCCATGGCATACCAGAGCAGCGTATGATGGAAGAGGAGGGAAGGAAGACCAAGTTATTATGTTTACTCCTTGCAGGAAGAGCTACACCAGGGGAATACAGCAGATGCTCACTGATAACTTGCTGCGTTTTCCTGAAAATCTAAGAAACACATGGCTGGGTCTTCTTGACTTTCCCCCAGCTGCAGACTGTACTATCTATAGCAAAACCACATGGCGGGTGGTAGGAGTGGATCCACAGCTGCCACTTAAAGCCCAGAATTTAAACACAGAGTGATTCGGCGGCCAAGTGTGTTTGGGATGAAGCAGAAGCTGAGTTACTGAGAAGAACATATCTCTGGAGCCAGGCATATTTAGCTGGAATTCTAAACTCACCTGCCTAGTCACCACTGATGAACCAGAATCAAACAGGCAGCTTGAGCTAGGAGTGATGGCTACACTGAGCTTGCAGGTGACGCCACTACAACCAATGAGCCACTCTCCCTCATCCTCCAGAGGCGAAGAATTTATAACCAAAATTCCCATATTCTTGCCTGACATACTGCATGCAGTTGTACTCCAGAAGGAGAATCCTTTTGCAGGTTCCTCGTGTGCAGGAATCGGGGACTGCTTTCTCCCCACCCAAACCTGGGCAGGGACATTGCCTGCCGAACTGTGTTGAAGGAGAGTACTGAGCAGATTTAGGTCAGCTCAGCCGAGGGGAACGGCAGGCTGGATCCGTGACTGGTCTCGATAATGTGCACGCACATCTGACCAGAGAGAAGCCTTCCTCTACCTTTCCAGCAACGCTGCTGGAGTCCAAATATGGACTCTACCAAATGCTCCACAGGCTGTCCCTCTTGGACCAGTAGGTAGATGCATGTAAGTAAAGGTCCTGCTACAGAAATTTAAAGAGAAAGGAAGGTCCTTTTCTCCTCACTGTTCAACTCAACTGATTTCCTTGGCTTGAAAATGGAAGGACATCTTTGCTAGCCATGATACTCCTTCATGGCAACGTATTTCCCTCCTTAGATGGCACGATCCACATCTTGATATGTCACCAAGACAAAAACAAGACGATCTGTCTCCCGAACTTGCATTTGAGTCAAGTGTGGGGCTAGGGCAGCCAGGCTATCTCCCCTCTTTCTCCTCCTTCACAAACAGGAGTCACTGTAGGTAATTAGGTTGATTGCTTAAGAACTGTTGGGATTGAAGGATCTTAGAGGCTTGGAAGCTGACCTGCCCCAACCTCAACTGTTGTGGCTGACACTCTGCCTTTGCTTAAACCCTTGTAGCGGTTCACAGCCTTAGTGGCAGGCAGGACAACAGGTGACACTGAGGTCTCTGCATTTGAGACTCAAGTTGTCTCAAGCGGTATCCTTATCCTCTTCCTGGAAAAACTGCCTTCCTCTTTTTGTTGGGTAAGGACATGGGGGATTTCTCCCTATTTCTGCTCAAGAAACGAGTCCCCAGGGTAGACTTCTGCTCCTTCTCTTCTGAAAAAGACTGAAATTACTTTCTTTCCTTTTGAGTACTGCTGGGGGGAGGGAGGGGCAGGGAGCGCTTGTCTTCCTGGAGGAATGAAGCTTCTGCTCTAGTACCGGACATAGATTAGTTCGCCTTGATCCAGACCGGGTCTTGGTGTTTCTGAGAAGTGGCAGGTTCTGCTTTGCCCTTCTCGGTCCCTGCCCCACTCACGCTGCCATGCATGCCCGAGTCCTCTCAACCAGCCCCAGGGCAACAAATCCTGATGGGCGGTCGTTGGCTTTGCCACATCAGCTGTCTTCTAACTGGGTCAACTTTCCCTGCTGTTTCTTGCTTTCGCTCTTCGTTCTTCCTGAGCCGGGCTCCCAGAGGTTGCAGCCCTGAGTCTCCATCCAGCTCTTGTCTCACTCTGTAATCCAGGCAAGGCGGAGTTTCATCGTCAGGATCCTTCTCTACCCTTGTTGGTTTGCTGCCTCTGGTCTCTGACCCCAGTTTTCAAACTTTGAAAACTTTGAAAACTTGACAGAACACATGTCGCAGCAGGTGTAGCTCCTTGGGGGTGCCGTCAGGAAGCCAGGTTAAGATGAAACACGACCAGACACCATCTTATCTGAGAGCCAGGACAAGCCACAGTCAAGGTGGTTTGACGGCCTCCTACATGTAAAGCCCCACAGCTCGCCATCAGGAAGCTCCGGTCAGAAACAGCTCTTGTGACATGTCAGAGATCAGGACAGAGAGCTTACGTGGCTTTTACGAGCACCTCCCATCTTCACAGCAGGTTTCCCGATGGTACACACATCGACCCCCCCTGCGGCCTTCAAGGCAGATGTGCAGCCCCAGGAAGGGCCCCCAGCTCCAGCGCACCAAGAACACTCACATACTCAGTGTCCTTCTACCCAGGACTGCAAGCACATGAGAGGCAGCATGGGTACCCAAAGAGTCCAGCCGCAGGTTGCTGGGCCTGGTCCAGACCGGTCTCAGCAAGCTGTGTCACTCCTAATACTTCTAGAAAGTATTGGAGTTTCCTCCTTGTTGGGCAGCTCCTTGAAGGGTTCAGAGGAATTTCACTCACCTTGTCTCCCTCACAACAACCCTGTGAGGTGGGCAAGGGGGTGTTAAGAACACCCCATTTAAGAGATGAAGAAACATGCTTAGAGAGGGGAGGGAGCTCTCAAGGTCACATAATAGGATGAAGTGGGAGGGGCTGGGACTAAATCTTGGGTACCCTGACTCCTGGTTCAATATTTAACCCACTAAGTCACAGCAAGACTTCCAGAAGCACTGGGGCCAGAAGACAGGACTCCCCAGTCATGGCCTAACCTAGCCAAAGCAAGCGCACTGTGCAGAAGCACCCTCACACCCACCGGACAGCTGCCAGACCTCCTACAGCACATACACGGCACAAGCCTCCTCCACTGACACTGTGCTTGCAAAACACGAACCTCCAATCCTTCCAACAGCCAACAAACCCTGGCAGAAGCTCAGGAACAAGCCTGCCTTCATCCAACACAACACCGGAGCCACAGGACCAGATGCCACCCGAGCTGACCCAGGCCACCAGCACCCTGCCTTGCTCAGAGCATCATCCACTTTCCTCTGTGGTCAAGGCTACAACTGACCATTTGTGCTAAAAAGTTTCTACTCCTTCCTGATTTCCAGATGCCAGGGTCTCAGCCAGCGAAAGTTCTCAAACAGGACCCCTTTTGATCGCATCTCCTGGGGCCTAATGACTCCCCCACCAACCCAGTATTTCCACGGTGTCCACAAAATTCAGGAGATGTATGTATTACAGGCCCAAACGTGGGAACAACATGCTCTCCTGTTCCCACCTGCTAATCTCCTAGGAACTTCCATTCCAAGGACCCCAAGAAAACTGCTCAGGAAGGAGTGGCAAACAACTTAGCTAGGTAACGAAGGTGGGAAGGATGGGCCAGCCGTGTGAACAGAGGAGTCTGAGGTGGGGTGGGCCAGACACCCCCAGGCCTCCCACACAAGCTCAGGCCCATCCTCTGGCGATGATTACCTCGGTTACAGATACTGCAGAAGTTGCTGGGCCCCTCGCTGTGCTTCTTCAGATGGTCTGCCATGTATGCTGCCCGCAAGTACTTCCCACACACCTGGCAGGGCACCTTGTCTTCATGACAGGCCAGGTGGGAGCGCAGGCGGTCTCGGGTGGCAAAAGAAGCATTGCAGGTCTGAGGGCAGAAAGGAAAATGGGATGAGGTGAAAACTGCCATGCCACACCCAACTCTCCATCCAGCGCGTGGTGAAGCCAGAACAATTTCTAGGCAACACATGGACTCCGGTGTTGACTTTTCCCAGACAGTTTTAGAGTCTGGCCCAGGTTTTTCCTCAGAATGCCAAGTAACTGCTCTTAGTTCCCAGGATGCCTCCTCACAGGACACCTGTGTTTGGAATCACTGGTTATCAGTGGTCTGCACAACAGGCCCCAGACTATTCAATTCTATACTCCACTACAGAATAATCACTCTTAAGCATTAAGAACTGACTGTAAGAAATTGAAGTTTCGTTACACTACTATTCGTGTAACTAAATTCACCATTAGTGAACTTACAGTGAGTTCCTGGCATATGAACCTATCAATCTTCATGTTCTCCATCCTGGGTTTCCCCTGGTTGTTTAAACCAAAGAATTTAGTTTACTGCGGTGTTAGTCTTAGTCACAGGAAGGTGGAAAGGGAGGACAAAGCACAAAGGTTTATTCTTCATAATATTCTGGTCAGTTTGTATTGAAAACGCAGCCTGCAAAATGACAGCGTCAATTCTCCTAATGTGGGAAATACCAGAGGAAAAGGGTTGGGGGCTTCAGGAACCTCTGTGAAAGGTTAAGCTGGGGAAGTGCTGGTAATAACAAGGATAAAGGTACTACCCTTCACTGACGGAGCACTCATTCTGTCAGACAGGCACCACAGTTAGCCTTTTAAAGACACAGACCTCACGTAATCCCTCCTTACGGCAGCTCTCCGAGACAGGCCCTGGCATCACCCTCCCGGAGTGCAGCCGTAGAAAGCTGTGGGGTGAGCTCTGACTCACAAGCAGGCCGGCCCAGGGCCAGATGACGCAGGAGCTGGAGGCAGCCCCAGGTCGCCGGGTGTCTCCCCGTACCTGAGGACCCAGCTCAGTCTCGGGCACTGCTCTCCCTGCTACGCTTCCTCAGCCCGAACTAGGACAGGCACCCCAGCCTTGACAAGCGCTCAGGAGAGTCGAATCTGGTGACTTTCAACTTATTTTGATCCCATGCAGGCATTTCAGGGGTGTTAGTCAAGTTTGATTCACTTTCGTTCTCTATGTGTGTTCGTATTTGCCAATTTAGAACTGCAAGGAGAGAGCAACACTCAGCTTTAAGTGCACTGCCTATCAGAATGCGCCTCACCTCGTCACCTTGCTAGAGCAGAGCTGCTTAGTACTCCATATCTAACAGCTTAGCCTGAGACCCCAAGGTAAGACCACCCAGCTGGTGTTTGTCTCCTGACTGTACTGTCAAAGTGAGGAACAAAGGTGCGCAGGGCCAGAGAGGTAGAAGACACACCCCTTGACTCCAAATGTCTGTGTTCATCAGGGTAGGCCTCGCAGCCCTCAGTCACCATCTTTTAAAGTAAACCTAACAAATATGAACAGAACACTTTATGCTAAGAAAGTACTGCCTTTATCGAGTTACCCAGTTTATTCAGTTGACAAATGAAGTTATTTAGAAAGTGGTTTTCCCAAGACAGTCGGGCAGATGGAGGCCTTGAGAGGATACAGGGTGGCTGGAATATGAAATAGTTGCCTGACCTGTGTTCTTACCACCTGCAGACTCAGTAGAAGTAGCTTCTAGTGAGGAAAAGGTGCTGAAACCTGTTCACACCATCCACTTGGCCACCAGTGCTCCTCTTAGGGAGAAGCGAGTGGATTTGTGCAGCGAAACTCAAGCACTTGGGTAATGGGGACTTGTTCATGACCACAAGTGGGTCCCACCTCAGGCAGGGGCCTCATGACCCAATCACAGGCCCCAACGGGGGGGGGGGGGGAGGCAGGTGACCCTTGCCCCTGGACCATCATCCTGTAAGTCAGAGCAAGAGCTGCTATCCCATGCCCTTGGGAGTCAACACCTATCGACTAAGGCAGGAATAAGAGCCGTATTTGCCAGCGACTGGAGGACCACACCTCTGATGCCAAGAGACAGTATGGTCTACATCTCTGAGCCCAAGGACCCACACATGGACCAGGTCTAAGAAAACACGGCTGAAAGCACACATTCAGGATTCATCTGCCACTCTCCCGTGGAGGGCACCACTAGAAGGCAATGAAAGAGATGCCTTGTTTCTCTTACCAACCTTTTGGGACCTGCGCTTTAAAATATTGCCTGTCTTACTTTGCTACCTGAAGATGATGGACAGCCAGGTCTCAGTTATCCCCAAGTGGATGATCCATTTGGGTGATGAGCTAAACAAAATTAAAATTCCAGACCAGGCTGACTCCCCCACACCATCCTCCACTGATGATCGCTTAAGGAATGAAGCTAACTTTAGCCTGAACAAACATAATTAGGAATATAAATCTATTGCTGGGGGGGAAAGATACAAACACAACTAATGCTTTCCCCCTGGGGTGATGGTAGGCCTCTCTGGGCCAGAACTGATCCTCGGTGTCGGGAGTCCCCAAGGTTTTCTGGGGGAATGGTGAAAGTGTCCAAGTGCCAGTTGAAGCCTGCCAGAGTTCAGACACTACAGAACAGAATGAGCCAGGAGAGAAGGGACAGAGAAGAGTAGCGGAAGGGAGAGAAAGATCTCAAAGAAGGGCATTTCCTGTTCTGGAGTTAGGGAAGAGCAAAGGGACCATGAGACTGCAGGGTGGAGCGCAGGCCAGCAGCAGAGAGGCTCTGGCCACAGAATGCTCTGGTTGCTGGTGTTTGGATCTGCCGCCCTGCCCACAACCCTGGTCCCAGGCCACCTGAGTTAGGAAGCCATCCCAGCCCTGCCACCCTGTGGCCCTGCACTCAGGCCCCCTCCAGTCATCACCAGTGTCCCCATCCCAGACTTCCTGAAGCTTTCCCAGGGCTGAGATGCTCAGGAATGGGACCCAGGTGCCACCAGGAACACAAGTGTACTCTCCACCCTCAGGGGCCTTTGAAGTCTAGCAGCCTCGAGGGATGTCTTTTCCGCAGCCCTGGAAAAGTCAGGACACGCACAGAGGCCCAGCACCAGGGGCTCGCTGCCTACCCGCTTCTCACCCATGTCAGCTCCCTTAGCCCCACCGCTATCCCTGCAGCACAACCTGGCCAGCCCAACGTGACCCCAGTGGAGTGGAGCCACTGGAGGCAACGGGAGAGGCCCGAGCTGCAGTAGACTCAACTTCAGGCTGAACTCCACGCAGCAGAAACACGCTGGCCCACCGAACTCACAGACCCCAAACTACGGGGGCATCTGGGCCAGGTAAGGAAACTTAGGTGCCACCGCTAAGCCTGAGGCTTCATGGCCCCCTACACTGGGACGGCCTTTTCATTCAAGCTGTGGCACCAATCTCTAGGCTGTTCATTAGGAAGGGCAGTGAGGTATGGCCCGTGCCCAACCCCACCAGGGGCGCAAGGAACAAAGTCCCAGAGGGCCATCCCTTTACCTCCGCTTTCAGAATGCACACAGTAGTGCACAGGAGATGCCTGCGCTGTTTAACCAAGACCAGGCACACCTAACTGGCCAGCCCAGAACCTGAAAGCCAGCATGTCTTCCCCTGCTGGGTCACCACTGTGGGTTCTGGCTATGGGGCCAGCACGTCCGTGAGAATGTGTGTTTGAGGGCCAGGCAGGAGTGGGTTCGTACATCAAGGGACAGTGTTGTCAGTGTTATGACACAGACCAAAGACAAAACACACAAAGCCTCGAGTGTTAGAATGAAAACTTTTATCATCACTCCTGTTACCCCTGCGGCGCCTGCAGGGGCTGAAAGGGCACCCCACCGGGATCTGAGGAGGTCGACACCCGCTTATCAGCCCCCAAAGCCATAGACTGGGGTGACCCATATAAAGCTACTGGTTAGTCTAGTTCCTGAGCAGACCTGCTAATAAACCTCAAAAACACAAAAGTCTAATTCATTAGCCAGAAATGAAAGCAGGACCTGTCTAAGTGGGGAGGGAAGAGGCCAGCACAGGTTGACCCAGTTGGAGTTGCGCCAGAATCTCCTCTGAAGGGGAGTCACTTCCAGAGTGGGGGGGGTGGCCAGGCCCCATTTGGAAGTCCATGACTTGGGGGAGCTGATGCCAGGGAAGGGAAGCATGAAAGCCAATGGCTTAGTTCCCGGGAGAGCACCAACCTCCAAAACACACAGGCGAGGACAGACACACAGGGTGCCATCTGCTACAGGGGGACAAAAAAGACAAGCGCCCAGAAAGATCCTAGAGGCTTGGGGAGATTCTTGTGAGGCTCCCTCGCTACCTCCCAGTCAGTCACTCCAGAAGGAGCTGGGCATACTGGGCAGGAACCATTCTACAGGCATCTCCCCAAAACAGGGGTTTCAGACCCACCACCACTCTTGCTCCCCTCCACAGAAAACCCTCTCCAAGGAGGTCAGGCTAACCTACAGGCCACTGGGTAAAGGCCCGGCTACCCTCTGGGGCAGTCCAGCCCTGCCTCAGATATCCTGGTGGGGCTGGGCAGAAGAGAGCGTTGCTGGAGTGTGCTGGGCCCAGGTTTTCAAGGGCTGGGAATGACTTTTTTAGAGAAAGGGAAAAGGCGGTGTCAGGAACCGAATGGGACGACCTCCACAAAGCAGGCTGGGCAAAGTCCCATGATGGCAGGTCGCTAGGAAGAGATTCCAGGGGCGGCAGGCCGCTGCTGCTCCCAACCCACACCTGGAAAAAGGGCAGAGAGTGCAGGTTACCCCCCCAGGCCACCGGGCACATCCCCACTGCCCTCTGGGCTCCTCCTACTCTGCCCTGATTGCTCCGCACCCTACCTGGGAGAGATAGACTGTACTCTGTGTAGACAGAATGAGAGAGAGTGAGGGAGAGAAGGACAGAGAGAGATAAAGAGAGAGAGAGTGAGAGAGAGAGAGAGAGAGAGAGAGAGAGAGGGGAGGCACTGAGGCAAAGATAGATCCCAGCAGGCCCACCCTGAGTCATCCTCCTCAGGAGGCCACCTAGCCTGGCATCTGTGAACACTGTCCACACCTGGACCCTGGTTCTGCCCTACCTACAGCACATCCATCCCTCTCCTCAGGAACCCTCCCTCCTTGCCACCAACAGGGAACAGAGAAGCAGGTCGTCCTACCAGAGTTTGCAGTAAGCACCCCACAACTCTGTCTCTCTCCCTCACAAGTGGGAATTTGGCATGGGAGAAAGGACGTAACCAAGGAGCAGACAGTTGTGTTTTCCATCCACGCAGGCAGACACACAGCGGTCGGGAAAGGAGACTCATCTTCTGGGCACCACGGGACCCCCACATATTGCTCCGGAGACAAACCAAGGGTGAGACTCCTGTGCAGCCTTCCCCGCCCACGGCTACACCAAGAGCTCACGAGGAAGGGAGACCACCTTGCTTTCCAGGCCTCGAAAACGCGGGCTGTTCGCACACTTGGCTCAGGACGGGTTAAACAGGTGCCAGTACTAGAGATGAGACCACCCACTCCCTGTTTCAGCATCTGTCACCCCCACCCCCTCCTCCTGTCTGAAGGCACCCAGAAGCAGCTCCTACTCGGGTCAGGCTGCCTGGCCACAGGGAAAGAGGTGAGACCACCAGGAGCCCTTTCCCTCCCCAGGGGGCCCTCGCACACTGCCTGAAGCCAGGAGCCAGGCCCAGTAGGGGGCCCCAGGGCACTTAGCCGACGTGCCCGCCATCCAGAGAGCAGGCACACGCCAGGGGAGGACGGCCAAGCAACAGAGCAAAGACGAGACAGGGTGGGAACCAGGACCCAGCAACCAGGAAGGAGGGGACATCAGCCGTGGGGGGGGGGGGATGGGGCTGATGTC